>JBBPBX010001629.1:58746-72410 GCA_038048925.1 Garcialebias charrua | reverse complement strand
TTGGATTTTTTTTTTTAACATGCTTCAGGTAAGTCATTTACTAACCTAATTTAATGAGAACATAAATTTTTAGGAATTTTTTTGTCTTCAAACCCTATGTGTTATTTTTCATCACTTTTGTCTGTCCAGCAGATCTCACTTGTAAATAAGTCTTTGAGACTCAATGTGATTTATCTGTTTAAATAAAGGTTGAATGAATGAAAAAAAAATAGGAAAGATTGTGTCAACTAAAAATTAACAACCAACAACAGCAGCAAGCCAAATACAACAGAACATTTTGCTAACAGTAAAAACTCGTTTCTTAAATGTTTTGCTAGAAATTTTTGAAAAGTAGATGCCATTTCCTGCATTCTGGTGTATTTTAACAAGTTGTTAAACATCTATGTTTACCTACATGTAAACACTTGATTCAATAACTATTTTAGAGACATCTAACAAAATAAAGTCAGGTCCTGTGGACAGATTATAAAAATTTGTTTAAATTATTATTGATCATGCATCAGGATATTTTAGAGACACCTCATTCAACCACAGGGTAGTTCATAAAGACATCATCCTGTTTTTAAACTCACTCCTGTGGCTAAGATAATGAAATTAATGTGACAATTTATCACAGGGGCTTAAGGTGTGCAATTGACTTTTATTTTGTTAATTTTTATTTAGTTTTATTTGTAACACAACATGCCATTTTACTAAACAATGGTGACTCAACTGCATGTATAAAAATATTAACTTTACCCAATGAACAGGTGACATTTTAATAACCACCAACAGTGAATTTTGGAGGGGCTTTTTACAGTTTTCTGATTTAGTGATACACACCGTGGTGAAGTTAGTTAGTTTACAACTCGGTCATGTTTACGTTTCATCAGCGTGGTTCTCCCGTGTCGTGTCGTCACTTTTCAAAACTGCATGTTGCGCAGTTTTTTAAAAATCTTTGTGAAGCGTCAAGAGCTCCCACACTTTGGAGGACTTTGGTCGAACAGTTTTCTCTGCGTTGTTCATTCGTAAAATATACTTATTTTCCTTTGAAAACACAGCCTCTGCTCTACTTCCGCCATCCCCCCTTGCTCTGTTGAACTCGTGCTGCAGAGTTTTTTAAAAAACTTTTTTTACTTTATTCAGTTCAAAGATTTCGCTGTTGTCTCCTCCCCTCTGTGTTGAGGTTGTGATTGGCCAAATGACGCGCTCCAACAAAGATGTTTTATTGTCGACAGATGCCTTGTTGTTTCTTGAAATCCAGTCAGTGGGAAATTATGCCATCTAATCTGCCACGGGTCTGACACCCCCCTCCTCACCAAAAACAAAAACTCTTCGGATCTACACGATTCACGTAAATGATATATTTTACTTTGAAAACGGCGATTTTCGCTGAAAGGGGACTAGTTTGCAGGTATGAGCAAGGTGCGAGTTACCAGGTGGAAAATACGGTAATGATCAAACCCAGATCATCTGGTGTTGAAAGCAACAGAATAGTAGTGAGTCTTTAAAAGGGATTTGAAAACCGAGAGGGAAGGGGCCTGTCTGACGAGCAGAGGTAACTCGTTTCAAAGTCTTGGTCCTGCTACAGAGAAGGCCCTGTCACCTCTGCGCTTAAGACGAGTTCCTGGAACTGTGAGAAGTAACTGGTCCACTGACCTCAGAGCACGTGGTGGGACATACGGGTGTATCAAATCAGAGAGATGGGGGGGGCGAGACTGTTCAGCGATTTGTAGACATACAGGAGAATTTTGAACTGGATTCGAAGATGAACCGGTAGCCAGTGCAGGGAGGCCAAGACTGGTGTAATGTGCTCTCTTTTGCCTGTACTGGTTAAAAATCGGGCTGCTGTTCTGGACCAGTTGTAATCGTGCAATGGTGGTCTGACTGATACCAAACAGGAGTGAATTGCAGTAATCAAGCCTAGATGTAATAAATGCATGTATTACTGTCTCCAGGTTATTTTTGGACAATATGGGCTTCAGCTTAGACAGTCGCCTCAGCTGGAAAAAACAGGATTTAACAATCATGTTTACATGACTGTTGAGTTTCATGGAAGGATCCATTATCACTCCCAGATTTGGGATTTTTTGTTTTTTAAGACAGATTTGGGATTTTTTGTTTTTCAGACAGGGCTAGAGCAGAAAGGTCGATGCAATGGGCCGGTAAGAGGAACTTGGTGCTTTCAAACTTCTTCTAATTGTGAGTTAAAGTTGCAAAAGTTCCAGCTCAACTTAAAAACTCCTAATAAAGTGTATGAATACAGTACATGTAAATGGGACATGTTCCAAAACCATGTTTCTGTGTTTTAAACTGGAGACAATTTGTGTAGGCCGATTAGGGAAAAATAAAGAAACCTATCAATCCATCTTTCCCCAAATAAACCACAGAAATCGAAAAGGACTGGTATAGATAATGAGCAAATAGCTACAGAGCTACTCCAATAGAAATGACCAAACTTCAAATTTAGAAGGAAATGTAAAACAAATGTGTTGAAAACTTTTTATTTAGTGGGAAAGATGCCTACAAATTACTTCTGAACTTCAAGGACTCCCTGACGTCGTTCACCCTAGCGTCTACTTCTTCTACTATAAACTGTCAACTTTATGGTGATTCCTACATTCTAGTGCTGAGCACATAAGAAATAGTGAAAAATGTTGTACTTTTAAACAGAAATAACATGAGGTGATGAACTAACAGCAAATAAAAGGTTTTCCTGTTCAGGAATGCAGGTCATGTGATTCTCTCAGCCTCTGTTCATAAAAAAAAAACATTCCTACTTAATAAAGGAAAGTGAGTGTAATATATGATCTGCTACATGAAGTGTATTAGGAAGCAAAATTAGGATCATCTCACCAGAGATTCATCGGTGCACTGGAAGACATAGCACACATAGTGCCCGTTTCCACCTTCAACAGTTTCTCTGCAAATGAAGCCAAAGTGATCAACGTGATGGATTCCCTGGAAAGTGATGAAAAAACAAAATTTCATATTTAACATGAACTCAAAGAGACACCCTGGTAAAGAAAAGTGCTTCATACCTGGGAGCAGAAGGAGATTTCTCTGAAGCTCTTTTCTATGGCCACTTTCTTAGTGTCTGGACTAATCAAGAAGATCTGGGACCTGCCCACCTGAAACACCAGGAAGAGACAGTTACAATGGGGTAATGTTGTGCTGCTGCTTTTAAATATCTTCCAAGGTTTTAACTCTGTAGTTTGCGCTCTTCTAGAATTATATATACTGTACTGTAAATAGAAAAAATAAATGTGTAAATGGGTTTTACATTGAAAACACTACATCACTGATGAACTGAACAATGAATCTACAAAACACAAAGTAGTCTAAAGGTAAATATTTCAGGATTTTCTTTAACTTCATGCTGTAGTTTCAATGTTTTCTCTTTGTAGAAGAGACCGGCTCATTTTAGACCGGCTCTGCAACAAAGACATTCCAGTTGCAACATTGTTAGCGAGTACAGAATTCGGCACATTATATGCCTGTCAACAAACTTTTGCAATACAACAATCTATAACAGTTTCCTGGACAAGCAAAGAACATGTATAACCTTTGACCTTGATGTGTGGCCTTGACCTTAAAGTTGAAATTATAAAAAATACATGTGACCTAATGTCTAGTGGTGGTAAAAATGTGTATCAAGTTTAATTTAATTATCTTGAGCAGATCAGAAGTTCCGGTCTGTTCTATTTAGATTTAACAAAATTTGACCTTGATTTTTTACTTTGACCTTGAAGCTGGGGCGATGACAAGATTAAACAACATACTGTCTGATGGTGGTAAATTTCGAATCAAGTTTTCTTGAGCAGATCAGAAGTTATGGGAGAGACAAGAGAACGTTTACATACACCTGGATGGATGGAGAACATGTGTCTGCCTTTTGATGGGCGTATGAAAACAAAACTTACTGCTTTGTAATAAACTGGCAAATGTTCTTCCTTTTTTTTACCCCCTTCATTGAAAAACTATAACTATACTGTTTCTGAAATAAATAAATAAATAAATAAATGAAATAGCATTAGCTTAGCGTATTTATAATTGAAGAAAACATAATGATGATGTGACATGAATGAGGCCAGTCTGGTGGAAGCAGGATATAAGATGACTGATGTCTGTATCTGCTGAAAGGGACAGAACCAGGCACGGGTCAGTCCTGTGCAAATCACGACCATTTCCTGTCATGAACACAAACAGGAAAATTTCCTGCTGGCTAATTCCCAATGAGAGCAAATAAAAGTCCATCAGAGGAGTGTGGCTTTGGGCTGCGGTCAGCACTTGTTCTTGCTGAGTCGATGTTATTTTTATCATGTTTTTGTCCTCCTGCACTTTGCCTTCAACGGGTGATGAGTAAAATCTACATTCTGAACAAACATTAAGGACAACGGAAAGCGGTATACAGTACCTTCCATGCATGTTTGTTAAACTTACAGTGCAAATAGGAGGTGATGAATTGTGTGAGGATCATTTGCTTGAAACTGTTTAGAAATATTTAAACAGGATGTGTTACTGTATACTGGAAGACATTTTCTTGGTATTAAAAAAAACGGTGTCATGTAGCTGTGTGCATTCTGTATTAGTATCAGACAAATTCAACAAAAGTAGTGCAAAGAGGTAAAAATGTACATGATCTATTGCTAGCCAAAAATATTTCAACAAACCCATTCTGTGCTGAGATTGAAAAAAAAAATCTGGATGGAAAAGAAGCAGAAGTTATCTGGTGAGCTTTACATTTCTGTTTCACTCTGGAGGTTGATGTGTTGTTAGGCAGTCAGTGGCTAAATCAGCTGTATCATCACTGTGTCGAGAATAATCATCACGTCCTGTTCATCAGGAAAATCTGACAAGTTCTCTGTGCATTAATCACTTATTTATGTAACTATAGACACCAATGGTCCAGTTAATTATTGTGTGCATACATGAACCTGAGATTATTTTAATTTTGTCTTGCACGAGGTTTAATAAGTGGCTGTCTAACAGATGTGTGACAAAACTGAAGCCTAAAGACCTGGATCTACTTCAACAAGACGTTAGACGTCAGATCTTGTTGACGGTCTTTTTCTCATGGTCATTTCATACTCAAAAGAGAACCGCGGGGGAGAAACCCTGATAAATCCTCCCACTGCAGCACACATCACACACAATCAGAATCAGCAGTTCTCAGAGTGGATGTTAATTTTCTGTTGATGATAGAGGAGTTGGAGGAGCAGCAGCTGGTATTTCTGTTGTTAACTGAGGAGAAGCTCCATTTGGTAAATTTGTCACAAGGAGCCTGCTGCAGTTTCCAACACACGGTGTGGGAACGTGCCCCTACGCTGCCTGGCTGGGGTGTCCTTCCTGGTCCTAGTGGTTCTCCGTAATGCCCCGTTTTTCAACAACCTCAGCCAGCCGCTCCGCAGCAGACGCTGCTCTCAGAGGTCAGCTGACTGCAGTCATTTTACATACACAAACTAGAAAGAAACTAGTTCTGACTGGGAGCAATACACAATGTCAGAGGGTGATGGGAGTAAATGCTACACAATTTTTGTCACACACCCACGTTAGCAAGACACAAGAATGGGTCTGGGTCTTCTTAGGTCATTTCACACCTGACAGTCCGGTAGACTCGGTTCGACTGGGGACCAACATTCAGAACATTTGTTACATTTTCAGCTGGTGCGGTTCACATTCACACTGCACTGAGTCAGTCGAGCCAACCTGTTCCCCCCCTCGCCTGTGGTGGCGCTGCACCAAGAACTACTGAAGGAAACGACACAAAACCCCCTGAAGAAGACACTTATTCTTCTTCTTCTGGAAATAAAAACAAAAATGCATTGGCATCAAATTTGAGTGGTTTCAGGATTTCTATTTTGTCATTTTCAACAATGGACTCAGCATGAGCAGAAGATGAGGCAGAAGACCATGGAGAATGTTGTTTTTCACACAAGGTGGCTGACGGCTCTGTATGAGGTATGAGAACTGTGCGTTTGTTTTGGTTGTATTTAACCAGAATGCCCTGCTCTGTAGTCCACTTCCTGCTTTTGGAGCGGTCTCTAGTCTGCTTGTATTCACACTGCATTCGAACCGTGCCAGAGTTAATTTCAACCAAACCGAGACCTAGGTTTTTAGGTGGACCAGAGTTCGCTTTTTTGGTCTGCATCAGAGTTCGATTGCACATTCACACCTCCCCAAACAAACCAGACTTTCTAGGCAAACAGATTATAGAGTTCGATTAAAGCGGACTAAACAGGGCTGGTGTGAATGCACCCTTAATGACTATGAATTCATCTCTAGTCTGAGCCTTATGCTGAGTTCCAGTTACCTCGTATTGTGGGAATTTCCCAGTTCCCAGTGGTAGATTGAAACCGGAACGCCCGCTCTAGTGGTAAACTCCCACTCGTAAAGTGGGAGAATTTTTTCTGCTCCCAGTTTCCATTCAAGATGGCGGATACTCGCGTCTTCAGTAAGTAAACGCCTTAACTTTTACTAAAATAACAGTTCTAAAATGTTGTTGCGAGTATTTAATCACGTTGTTTTTGTTTTCTTAGCTGTAAAGCCAGTTTTTCTTTTTTCCCCAACGATTTACATTAAAGAATTAGAGAAAAATATACATTAAATCAATTACCTTTGGCGGTCATCATCCTCCTCTGACATGTTCTGTGTCAGGAATGCATATCTGGTTAGTAATTTATTATATTCTGAAACAGCAACAAAAACAAAGCGTGCGTCCATCTTGATTTTCCACTGGGAGAACCGGAACGTGTTTTCAAGTGGTAGCTTGGGAAATGACGCTACTACCACTTCCCAGTTCCCAGAATACGAGGCAACTGGAACGCAGCATAAAGTCTACATTCTCTCCAACAACCAGAAGGGGCAGCGTGTATGGTGAAGAAAAGAAGACAGATTGTATGGAAAGCTATTAAAAAAATAACATGGATCAAAAACTTTTAAATTTACAGCAAAATTTATGTATAAACAAGGTTTAAAATGAGTGAATGTAACATTTTCAAGTAGGAAGCATTTGAATCAGTAAATTAAATGATTTTTGCGGTGCTAAACGTTATAAAAACTTGAACGTCACAAAGTCTTTTTCACCTTTATGATGCCAGTTTTCTAAAAATGTACTGGTAATGTTAAAACTAGTTTATGGCATGAATGGTTCTGAATAGTTACCGTGAACAGCATGGTCCGGTTCTCCTGCAGGCTGGTGGGATGGACTTTTGAAGGAGTGAGTGAATCTGTAGTGTTGATGTTGGAAATCTCTGGTGAAAGTCCATTCTCATCCAGAGCATGTAAATTGGGGAAACTGTGGTCTCGCTTGAACAGAACATGTCGAGTCCCAGAAGTGCTCCCTGCTGAACCATTATGAATAGAACCACCTCCCAGTTCGTTGGACTGCAAGCTTAATGCCCTCCTCAGCCCATCCACCAGTCTTCCACTACTTCCTCCCTTGTCAGTAGTCCCTGAGCTATGTAGCTGACTGAACTTCTCGATGCACTCATCTATTAGGGCGGGTGGGGCTTTCTTGTGCGCAACACTCACTCTGCCACAAAACAGAACCTCAAATTTTTTGGCAAAGGTTGATGGAGACACAACAGATGTGGGATCTGTGGAGTTTGTTTCAGAGGACGAAGAGGAAACGTATGTTTCAGAGGAATCAGCTCCTCCAGTTCCGGTGGACGTCTTGTTGGGGTCGACAGTGAGGTCATTGTTGCGTGCCGAGCTTTTGCCAGCCTGCCTTAACGTACTGATGATCTCGGGGACCTGAAGAAATAGAAAGTGAGAAATGACTTATTTTTAGTTGTTTAACCAGCACACTAAATGCAGAATGAGTGACTGTGGGAAAAAAAGGCAGATGCTGGGAATTTTTTTATTAGAGGAATCTAATTGAACTAAAAAGATAACCACTGAAAAGTTTATTCAGTAATAAATAAATAATAATAATAATAATGTGTTTGTCTGTCATCTGCGTATGTTTCCCATACACAGACGAAATTCGTCTCTGCATTTAACCCAACCACCCCAGGTGGTGCAGTGAGCAGCCAGAGGGCGCTCGGGGAGCTGGAGAAATAGGTGTGCACTCAAGGAAGAACATACTGGTTTAAATGGTCAATGAGGAAGATATTGAAGGATCTGAAAAATCTTTATCACTATAGCAACACTGGCCAATTTAAACCTATAGATCTCAACTTACATACTGTCCATTGACCTACTGTTACCTCAGTGTCCACAAAACATTTGACAAAAATCATTGCACTGGCTTAAATAGATACTTCATCCATCCATCCATCCATCCATCTTCTTCCGCTTATCCGGGGTCGGGTCGCGGGGGTAGCAGCCTAAGTAGGGAGGCCCAGACTTCCCTCTCCCCAGCCACTTGGAGCAGCTCCTCCGGGGGAATCCCAAGGCGTTCCCAGGCCAGCCGAGAAACATAGTCCCTCCAGCGCGTCCTGGGTCTTCCTCTGGGTCTCCTCCCGGTGGGACATGCCCGGAACACCTCACCAGGGAGGCGTCCAGGAGGCATCCTAACCAGATGCCCGAGCCACCTCAACTGGCTCCTCTCGATGTGGAGAAGCAGCGGCTCTACTCCGAGTCCCTCCCGGATGACTGAGCTTCTCACCCTATCTCTAAGGGAGAGTCCAGACACCCTGCGGAGAAAACTCATTTCAGCCGCTTGTATCCGAGATCTTGTTCTTTCGGTCATAACCCAAAGCTCATGACCATAGATGAGGGTGGGAACGTAGATCGATCGGTAAATTGAGAGCTTTGCCTTTTGACTCAGCTCTCTCTTCACCACGACAGACCGGTACAGCGCCCGCTTCACTGCGGACGCTGCACCTATCCGCCTATCGATCTCACGCTCCAGTTTTCCCTCATTCGTGAACAAGATCCCGAGATACTTAAACTCCTCCACTTGGGGCAGGACCTCCTCCCCGACCCGGAGAGGGCATGCTACCCTTTTCCGGCTCAAGACCATGGCCTCGGATTTGGAGGAACTGATCCTCATCCCGGCCGCATCACACTCGGCTGCAAACCGCTCCAGTGAAAGTTGTAAATCACGAACTGATGAAGCCAGTAGGACCACATCATCTGCAAAAAACAGAGAAGCGATTCTAAGGTCACCAAAACGGATCCTCTCAACACCTTGGCTGCGCCTAGAAATTCTGTCCATAAAAGTTATGAACAGAATCGGTGACAAAGGGCAACCTTGGCGGAGTCCAACTCTCACCGGAAACGAGCCTGACTTACTGCCGGCAATGCGGACCAAGCTCTGACACCGGTCGTACAGGGACCTAACAGCCCTTATCAAAGGGCCTGGTACCCCATACTCTAATGCCTCTTATCAACAGGTCTGGTTCCTGTAAGGTCCCATTGTGGCTAGTTTGGGCCAGTTCCTATGGGACCGGTTTATTTCTGTACCCACTGCACGCTTAGGACCCCTTTAGTGGGCGTGAAGTTCTCCTGCAGTGGGCGGGTAATTCTCCTGCAGTGGGTGGATCATTAATATCAACGCTTCTAACCAGCTGGTGGCGCTAGTGATACATTAAGCTCTTTATTAACCACTAACACACACATTAGAAGAAGAGCTGGAAAAGAACACACAACCAAAGTGGATGAGCTTGTTTCTTTTTTGAACATTCTGCTTTGTCTGTGGCTTTTTCAGCCACAGACAAATGTTCATATACAGTATATATATATATATATATATATATATATATATATATATATATATATATATATATATATATATATATATATATATATGTGTGTGTGTATATATACACATATATGTATATATATTGTATATACATACATGTGTACACATACAAACATATGCGTGAGTATATATATATATATATATACACACACACGTGTTTATATATATACATACATATGTCAGAGAGTCTTTATTGTCATTTGCACCGCATGTGGTACATGTGATGAAAACGAGATTATGTACACGGGGTATATATGTGTGTATATATACACATATATGTACACATACATACACAATATATACTGTACATACATATATATTTATATATACAGTACATACATATACACATATATACATATATATATATATATACATATATATATTTATATATACACACATTGATGATGGTGGAGTACACTACTTTGGACAAAACTGAAAGTGGCATGCATCCTAAAAAATCTGCGCCGCTCCATTGTCCCAGTTAATCAACAAGTGTGTTCCAAACTAAAACATTTGTAATATAAACTTAACAATATGTAATCAATCAATTCCAATCAAAATATCAAAGCAACTTTATTTAAATACTGTAAATGTTACATGTCAATGAAATTGTAACAGTTTAAAAAAATGAAAGACTGGTGTTATTTGTAGAAACAGAAAAACATATTACTAAATCTGCAGTTATGTATGAAATATAATCTTAAAATATCATCACTGGGATCTTAACGATGTGCTTTAATCCTTTGTTAGTTTGACTGCTCCAAACATGTAACAATAATTAAAAGTAAAATTTGGCCAATAGCTCAGGTAAAAATGCTGACCTGTAGAACATTTCTACATTTTTCACTGCTTCTGTAAAGAACTCGCCATCAGACACAATCCTCTGAATAAAGTAATCTGACCCAGACCCACACCATGAAGTCACAGTAGTCCTGCTCCGTCACAAACAACTGAGCTTGTACCTGTGGGACGTCTGCTTTAGTTCATAGAACCTGTATGTATTGTCAATGCAGGACTGTTTTTTTTTTAACTATGGCACAGAAGACTCCAGCATCTTCGGCACAATGTGGGCATTTCATTTTCAAAACACCATAGTCACAGCAGGTACAGGAGAGCGTCCAGAGAAGCTCTGAGGTGTGTCCGGCTGCAGTTGATGTCTGGAGTCACAAACTGATGCTGCAGTTCAGCGATGGCCTCATATGTCTGTCTGGCTGTTTTCACATCCCCATCTGACAAACAACAAAAAAATTATTGTTACAATCTCCTCTAAACATTATCCTTTGCTTTTATGTGTAATTTTCAAGTTTTGAGTGTTTGTGTCATGACATACTTGTGCAGTGACCACACATTACTTGTCCCATCCTTCTCCAAGGACACCCACGGCTTTAGAGGATCTTTATACTGTACAGGAACTGACTGATTAACCTGAAATGATAAACATTACACATTAATACAGGCCTATAGGCCTAAGTGACAAATTTCCAGATTTGTTCCCATATTTATAAACCACTTTTGGACTGAGATATGACGGTTTCCATTTATTTTGACTGAACCAAACCAAAACAAAAACAGATGTACAGTACTGTACTTGATTGCAGCAGAGTACTAACAGTTTATGGCATTAGGTTGGCAGTTGTATCACATAATATGAAAATGTGGCTATAATGATAAATTCAAAGAAGTTCAAGACAAAAACAATTGGACTTTATTTATTATACTATACTTTAGACTTTTTTTTTCTTCCTTGCACTTTTTAGAATTCACCATGTCCTGGATGACTGACAATCTTCACTCGCTATTAATGACTCAAACGGCCTGCCATACTTTCCCAACCTTTCTGCTCTCTGCTTGAAGCCGTCAAAACAGCTGCACCACCTCGGCGAATTTTACTATTAAAGTGCATTTATTAAGCAAATGATAGACTGACACACACCTCTTCTATTATTTCGAGCTAACAACTAATGTTTAGGTACTTTTATTGTTAAATTTCAGAGGAAAACGAGCGCATTCCTCCTTCCTGGTTCTCTCCCTCTGCGCGCGCGTGGCTCTCTGTCCTCTGTTCACGGAGCACCAAGCGCGAAACTATTTTAAATAAAGCTGATTTGACCATTAAAGTATATTTATTAAGCAAACGTTAGACTGAGACACGTATTTTTCTTCAGAGAAAGGGGCCGCTCCTCCCTCCATCTTTTTTTTTTTTCTTTTTTCAGAAAAGCCTCTCGGCTGTTGCTGAAGCTAGTCTCTGGTGTTTTTTCAGTCCAAAAACGCTCAGAGAGTTGCATGACTCACTGGAAATATGCTTAAAGTTATAAAACACTCACCATCTACTATAGACTCCAGAAGAGAAGTGGCTGTGTCAAGGCCAGTCTCCCTCCCACTGTTGGCTGGGCAGTTTGCATTTCCTGGAAGACCGACTCTTCTTCTTCTTCTTCTTCTTGGCGGATTGCAAACAACGTTCAGGTGCATACACCACCTACTGGAGAAGACTGAATCTCCGCCCTCCGACCTAGGAATACGCCCCCTGACCAATCAGTGACCACACTGTGATGATGTCATAACTGGACCCAACAAGAACCGGACCTTTGTACCCCAGTGAGGCAGGCACCAAAATAGGACCGGTTTCACGTGAACAGGACCCTGTGGGTACACCCCATAACTAGTTGTTAACTAGTTACGAACGAGCGCGAACAGGACCTGTTGATAAGAGGCATTGGAGTACCCCCCACAGAACCCCCCGAGGGACGCGGTCGAATGCCTTCTCCAAGTCCACAAAGCACATGTAAACTGGTTGGGCAAACTCCCACGCACCCTCCAGGACCCTGCTGAGGGTGTAGAGCTGGTCCAGTGTTCCACGACCAGGACGAAAACCACACTGCTCCTCCTGAATCCGAGGTTCGACTATCCGACGGACCCTCAGAGGTAAATAGATACTTGACATATTTTATTTATTTGAATGTTTTTTTATTCTTCAAATTGTTATTCTTTCAGCTCTTCCCCATCACTTCATATATAAATAATACCATATTCCTGGGGGCTCTACTGTATAAATGATTATGGTACAACTTCCGGTCAGACAGGAAGTAGCAGTAAGCTGCTAATCATGGTAGCGGAGCATGGACCACGGTTTATTTGAAAGTAATTTGCATTCAGTTTAGCAGAAAAGGCACTGTTTTTGTTTCATTTACATTTATTTAACAAGCATAAAGTTTACTAAACTAGCCTTGTGGAGTTCAGAAACCTGTTGTGTTCACGACTGCATGAACAACCAGACCAAACTAAACCAGTGGTTACAATAACAGAGTTTTGAACACGGACCCAGAACAACAAATGTGCTATTGTGAAAAGTGGTATGTTTTCCATCGTCTACCTACAGATAAGGAATTGTTAAGAATGTGGCTGAAAAATGGGAACTTGAAGAGACCACCCAAAACACTATGTGAATTCATTTCACTTTGTTGACAAATGGCCGACGGAGGAAAACCTGCATCCTACTTTGTGTCTGGACTACAACAAACCACCGGAGAAGAGATGCCGAATCAACAGGATTATAAACCGTGATGAGAATATCAGGTATGATTCCAAGTGTATGGAGGTCACAGCATAAATTTAGTCTTTGATATTATGACTTTCTCTGTAATCAACTCAAGCTTGATGATGGAGGACTTTAAGGCTTTGGCTGGGCTCTGTCTGCTTTAAGGTAAAGAAGATTGTGTCCCATCACTTAACAAAACATGACCAACCTTATAACAGGGTAGATACCAAAAAGCCTCAGAACTTTTCATTCAGGGAGTTCATCGCTTCACAGTCGGAAGCAACTGAGTCAATGAAGTAGCCAAAATATGCTAGCATATGTAATCTGAGGCCACTTCTTCAGGTCATCCTCCATCCCTCGTCTGCAGCAGGCATCATATGATTATATTGTCCTGTCTGAGCTCTGACAGGTGATGTTCCTACAGGTTTAAATTAAATTCACAGT
>JBBPBX010001629.1:14214-54345 GCA_038048925.1 Garcialebias charrua | reverse complement strand
GACTGTTTTCACAAAAATTGTGCTTTTTTTTTAGTCAAGAACCAGGGCATTTCGTGCTTTTGGTACTTTATTTTCGTGTTTTGAAGAACAAAAATGCATCTTATTTGCACACACAGCAGAAACGTTTTGTTTTGTGCACATACAAATGTCACCAGCTTTTTGTAGCTTTTTACATAGAAAGTCTGGGTTAGAAAGTCTTGGTTCCTGTACCACATGGGCGGACGAACCTGCAAAACTGTGAAGTGGTCCCGCTTCGTCAGGCCAACTTCTGCCTTCTGTCCTGGTTCGCCGAGGAGGTTCTCGGCGGAACCGCTTGGTGAGGAACAAACCTGTTCCTGGTCTAGGACTGGCCAGCCTGAGATGGTCCTGCCGCGGGTCTCTGCCGCTGCTCCCCGTCGTAAGCTGGTCTTTTTTGCGGGGGACGGCATGTGTCAGAGCGGTGTCAAGGCTGCGGGGGCCTGCTCCCACTGGTGTCTCTGGGGGGGGGGGCGCGAAAGCTTTTCTCGGCATCCTCTCTCGCAGGGCCTCGGCCTGTTTTCGTCTTTGCTCCAGCCTACTCTGGATACGCTCCAGAGCTCCTCTGAAGAGTCCCGTCGGTTCGATCGGGTGTTGGAGGAAGGGGAACCGCTGGCCCTCCGGCAGGTCCGTCAACGTCGGCCACAGGTGACGCTGGGCGATGACCACTTCAGCCATGCATCTCCCCTGAGCGATAGCTGCGGTCCCCATCATACGAAGCACAAAGTCAGTCGCCTTGCGGGCTTCCTCTAGGATCTCTGCTGCATCTTTTTTGTTGGTCGTTACCTGGAGCTCCTGCAGCTTCTCTGCCAAGTAGGCCTGCATCATGGCCGAAGCATTCATGGCGCGGACCGCGAGGCCCTGAGCCTGGTAACATTTCTCGAGCTGGGAGGCCGAGGCACGGCAGGCTTTGCTGGGCAGAGTTGGTTTTGCGCCTGATGTCCTGGGGGCCAAGTGAGCCGCCAACGTGTCCTCCATCTGCGGGACGTTGGTGATTCCTGCTGCCTCCATTCTGGCGACGTCGAGGAACTGGGAGAGCAGCAGAAGCATGGGAGCCCTGGGTTCAGCCCAGGTGCGAGTGAGCTCCGTCAGGAAATCTGGAAAAATCGGCATCCTGTACCTCGTGGCCGACTGCTGTTTTGTGTAGAAATAGTTCCCCGCCAACCTCGTAACCTGTTGGCGAGGTGGGGGTTCTGGCCAGTTGATTTGCAACGTGTCCGCCGCTCTGCGACAAAAGTCGAACAGAGCGGGGATTGAGACGTCCGTCTCTGGCTTAGCTGTCGTCGGGTTCTAGGAGAAGTCTTCCTCTTCTCCTTCGTCCTCGTTCTCAGCTTCGTCGTCTGAAATCTCACCCGAGGCTGTTAGCGAGAGCTCGTCTGCTCATAACAGGCTTCTCGTGTCAAACTCGGCGGTGGAGTCCCCAATGGGGGCCGTCATGTGCTGTCCCCCCAGTCATTGTCCTCCAGGTCCACGGCCTCAAGCTCCGGTGTGGGAGTGAGTGCCTCTGTGAGGTCCGGGTCGCCTGCCGCCGTGGAGCCGTCCATGGCCTTGGCCACGATGTCCACTCGACGCTTCCTTACAGCCTCAAGCATCTGGCTGCAGTGCGGGCAGGACTCGGGGGATTCCAGCGATGTCTTAGCGTGCAACATCCCCAGGCAGACAGGACAGGCCTTGTGGGTGTCCGTCGCCGAAAGGGAGTAACCGCAGCCGCTGGGGCAGGCCCGGAAGCTGGGGCTCGCTGGCCTTTTGTTCTTCTTAGAATTTTTCGGTTTTTGCGTTCCCTTCTCAGGATCCATGGCTGAGAAGATTTGAGCTCATTAGCAGTGCTAACGTGGTCCGGAGACGTCTTCTTTGTCACGTCGCTTTCGCTGGCTAGCCCGCTAACTCGTTAGCAGGGTAGCGGTGTGACGCAGTTAGCGCATCGAGCGAAGCAGCTGCGAAGAGAGAGGAAAAAACCTCAAGGTTAAATAAAAGAGGCTGGACTAGCTTTCACTAGCCCAGCAACACGCAAGAAATTTCTCTGTACGCTCAGTGTAGGGAGCGAGCTCACCTCCGGTCGAGCGATGTAGCTACAGAGAGTCCCACGAAGTTCAGGTGTAAGCGAGGTGAAGGGCAAAAGAGAAAGTAGGCTGGGCGTCACCCGGTCTTATACCAAGAAGGCGGGGCCTCTTTGGTGACGCTGCCGCCCACCTGCCTTGTTCAAGGTGTGATTGTATTACTTCAGGTGAACCGTGCGGCGGCGCAATTCCCATAGCTATTGTGTTTCACCGAGTGAACCTGACTGATAAGGGAACTCAGTAGCGCAAATGGCCACTATGCCGTGGATGCACCGCATGGGGGCGCTACACTTAAGGGGGCGTCAAAACCGTCTCTAGAAAAAAAAAATGTTTTTCTAGCAGGCATTTTCTTTAACTGCATGAAATGATCAATAACAGGAACAGCACTGATTAGTCACCCCCCCCCCGCTCCCTCACCTCCCTCATCTTATCTCTCTGCTCTTCCTTCACACACAGGTGCTGTGAACACACGACCCCAAGAGAAAGCACACAGGCGCGTTATTTATTTATTTATTTTTTCACTCGTGCACTTGACTTTGGAGCGGCAGAAGAAAAAAAACTATCCAGGGCACAAAACAGAAAAAGGGAGAAGGAAGTTGTTGGCAGGATGGAAAAAAAGTAGGGATGCACCGATACCAGATTTTTGAAAACCGAGTACAAGTACAAGTACTTACATTGAAGTACTTGCCGATACCAAGTACCGATACAAGTACTAATTAATATTTTTTTAAATCATTCTAATTAACTTAAACTGTTTATTTTCATTAGACACTTCAAACATAAATAAACAAAGTACATTACTATTGGTAATCTGTAAAGTACAGGGCTTAAAGTGAAAAAAAATCCTGAGCCTGAAACTTTTTTGTGTTGTTGATCAAATAAAATCGTAACATTTTGCCAACGTTTATTAAAAATGCTCTCTGAAAAGTGCAAACTGTTTTTAAACAATTCAGCTTCAAGTAACAAGCAAGTGTATTTTAAAGGGTTAAACATCTATGTTTACCTACATAAGTAACTTGATTCAATAACTAGTTTAGAGAGCAACAAGTCCCAGTTGAATGCATGCAGCTCAAAAACCTGTTTTATTTAACTACAGACTTTATTATTTAACTTTACTTATTCATGTTCCCCAGAGGGAAAATCAACCTTCTTATTTCAGCTGTCACCCCAGCTGTCACTGACTTTATCTGCACTGAACTCCGTTCAATCCTGCAGAAATAACTTGGAGCCTCTGAGAATCTTCACCAGCAACTTGGAGCCTCCGTCAGAAAGGAGGGGAGGGGGGATTGTTTATGTGTTCAGCAGTGTGTGTGTGGGGAGGGGGGGGCTGTGCTTTGATTCGTTGCAGACAGAGTCCTGCGTTTGCTGTAGCTCACGCCTCAAAAACACACGCGCGCACACACACAGAAGACCTGCTCTCTCTTTTTTCCGGTCGCTCATTTGAAACACGTACCTTGCGCTCTGTCGCTCGATAGGGAGGACTCAGAGGAGGAGTGGACACACAGGAGGAGAACGCCGAAGCCGCATGGCTCAGTGCGCGCGCAGAGGACTAACGGACCAGAGGCATTTTTTTTTTGGTACAAGTTTGGACATACTTTCAGGGCTTAAAGAATGTCCAAACTTGTACAAAAAAATAAAATGTTTTACATTTGAACTCTTACATAGTCAATAAAATGAAATGAAACTGGTATCGGGTCCTGTAGTATCGGAGCCCTTTTATGAGTACGAGTACGAGTAAACGCACATGGTATCGAACCGATACCCGATACTGGTACTGTATTGGTATCGGTGCATCCCTAAAAAAAGCCTTTCAATTTGGTTAAAAGATATTAGGTAAGTACTGTCAGTGTTTTAGCAGGACAGGAGGCTTGTAAATATTCAGGTTAGCTAAAGCTAGCCTAATAGGAATCGTCCCATACAGTATTTGGCTGTTAAATAAATGTTGCCTCCCCTATAGACGTGATTTGTTTAATATTTTTATGAATATTTGATCCATGTCCCACACATCCATACACCAAGTGTAAGAATTACCTAAATAAAACTCAGGAAACATTAACACAGGAAAGCTAAACTGTTGTTCCCAGCTATGTTCCAGTGCAGTGCTGCAATTTATTCACTCATATGTACATTTATTATTTGTAACGTCCGCGGAGACTCAATAACCACACCGTGTCGCTTCGTTGCACCAAACTTTTACTGGCCCAAAACTCCCCCCACCCTCACATTTACCCATGCCGTAAAGCATCTCTTAAAGGCACAGTAACATGTCACAAACAGCATTACAAGCTCAACAAACACACCGAACACTGTGTTTTCTGAACACAACATTTTCCCCCCTTCACCCCCTTGAAAACATAATACTTTGCAAATATTAACAGATTAAACTGGACTCAATAAAACACAGATTAACAGATATTCAGTAACACAATCACCCTGTCACATAGTCCCCAAGCCAGACAGGCGGGACCCTCAGTCTCTGAGGCTGTGCTGGCTGTTGAGTGGAGTCGGGTAAAGCTGGTGGAGTATCCCTCACCCGATAATTCATTGGCCCAGGCTGCCAACCCAGTGCCGTTGCTGGGGCCAGCGGTAAAGGTACGTCCACACCTAACAGCGTTTCAACTTCAAAAAAGCTCGTCACGCACGCAAGTGGACGCACTGGACCCACAGTGGTGTCCAGACCAGAACGCGAAACTGCGGTGGTGTGGCGGCGGGGTGTGTGAGAGGAGCTTACCGGTATACAGAGTTCCTCACTGCACTCCGCCAGGCAAGGAGCTATTTATTTCTGTCTCTGTAGAGCAGACTTGACTGGTCGTGAAGGACTTGTCGCGAACACACAGCTACAATGAGTTTCTCTTCCATAGTCCACGACTTCGCGGGTTTTTTCTGTGTCCCACAAACAATATGTCACATAGTTGCGCAATACCCATCCCCTCATTTCCGCGTCACATAGGGACTCTCCCCCTCTCTTCTCCCCCCGACTCTCCCTGATCAACCAATCAAGGAGAGTTGAACGGCGTTTGAACGTTTGAACGGCGAAATCATCAACATGTTCAAGGCGTGCTTTGGAGGCTGACGCGGGTTCACGTGCACGGAAAACGCTTTCCAGCACGCTTAACACGCACGTGACGTGACGCCCAACGCCAAGACGCGGCTGGAGGCGCGTCCCCCATTGACTTTGCATGTAAACTGGACGCTCCTGCAGTTGAAACGCTGTTAGGTGTGGACGTACCATAAAGCAAATGCTGGTGGGGTGATGACCCTGTGCAGACGATTTGCGTGCCAACGACTCCCATTTTCCAGTCTGTATGTGGCCGGCCCCGATTGCTTTATCACCCGCAGTGGCTCTGACCAGAATGATTTCAGTTTATTTCTCCGATGAAGCTGTTTGATCCTGACCCAGTCCCCTGCAGCCAGTGAGGGGGTCTGCACTCAGTGCGTGGCATCAAACCTCTCTTTCATCCGGGCCTGCAAACCCTTCACCTGAGCTTTGGCTTTCTGGAGCTCTGGGCTCCCACGTGCAGGAACTGGCTCAGCTCTCAGACAGTCCAGGGGTTGCTTCAGTTCGCGCCCGATCATTAACATCGCCGGTGAAACTCCTGTGGTGGAATGCTTGGATGCCCGGATGGTCAGGAGGGTTTGGTTGAGAGCGTCGCTGAAGGTTCTCTGCTCCTCCAGATAGGCTCTGAGTCCATTTTTGAGAGTTTTATTGAGTCGTTCCACACCACCATTGCTCTCTGGGTGATAAACTGCTGTCCTGATGTGCCTGATGGAGCGTAGTGTGAGGAACTCTGTGAACTCTGTTGAGGTGAACTGGGCCCCATTATCCATTGTAACAACACTGGGGAGGCCCCAGCGTCCAAACAGGTTGTCCAGGTAGTCTATGATGGTGTGTGCAGTAATGGAGCTCAGTTGGCAAACCTCAGGCCACTTCGAGTGAAGATCATGACCAACCAGCAGGTAGCGGGCGTGAGCAGGTACCCCATGAAGTTCCCCACAGATGTCGACCTGAATATGTTCCCACGGTGAAGGTGGCCAAGGGGTCGGGGTGAGAGGGGCTGTGGCAGGCTGGCCAGTTTTCCCACTCAAAAGGCAGCAGGTGCAGTTACGCACCAGCTCCTCAACGTCAGAGTCTATACAGGGCCACCACACTGTATCACGCCAGCGTTGCTTCACCTTGACCACCCCCAGGTGCCCCTCGTGCGCCATATGCAGTACTCTGGCCCTGAGGATTTCTGGAATGACTGCCCGGTGACCACGAGCAAGGTACACTGCCCCCCAGCAGGAGAGTTCATTGCGGAAACGATAGTAGAGAAGCACCCTGTCATTCACTTTGGCCGGCCAGCCATCCTGCACATAGGTACGGAGAACTGTGAGTGTATCATCTGTAACTAAGGCCTGCTGCAGCTCTGTCAGGGTAACTATTGAACTGAGGGATCTTCATCGTTCTCCGTGTCTGGTGTTGCTCCGCCCGTCTCCTTCGTCACTGACACAGCTCTCGACAGGAGATCGGCCATCGTGTTGGCCCTCCCAGGCATAAACTCCAGGCTGAAATTGTACTGATTTAGCCTGTCAGCCCACCTCAGGAGTCTCATGGGCCTGTGCCCAGAGCCTTGGGTCGCCAACAGTGCTGTTAGCGCTTGGTGGTGCGGATGGTGAACGGTCTGCCATAGAGATAGACATGCCAGCGTTCACATGCCCACAGGCAGGCTAGAGCCTCCCGCTCCCCCACAGAATATTTCTGCTCTGCTGGAGTAAGTGCACGCGAGGCAAAAGCGACAAGGCGTTCCACCCTATCATGAATCTGGGAGAGTACAGCGCCTAGCGTCACCCCAGAAGCATCAAAGGTGACCAAGGTGGGAGCGGTCAAGCTGAAATGAGAGCGTGGGTGGGGACGTGAACTGTTGTTTGATGATCTGCACAGCGTCGTGGGATGCTGGCGTCCAGTCCCACGTGATGTCCTTCCGGAGCAACCGACCCCATGTTGTTGGAAACGCTGAAAGACCTGCTCTAGGCGAGCATCATGCAGTACAGTAGATGGTGCATGCACCACCACATCGTCCAAGTAGATGGAGACGCCTTGGATACCAGCCAATATAGTGTCATTATCTTTTGGAAACAACTAGGGGCCGATGAAAGACCAAACGCCATGCGTTTAAATCTGAAAACTCCCACATGCGTGACAAACGCTGTGAGGCCCATACTTTCTGGTGCTAGAGGGACCTGCAGGTAGCCATGCCGTAGGTCCATCTTGCTGAAGACTGTGGAGCCGTGAAAATGGCTGGTGAGTTCCTCAGCTGTGGGTAGAGGATACTTGTCAGGTATGATGGCTTTGTTCACATCAGTGAGGTCCACACAGAGTCGCAGTCCACCCCCCTTTTTCTTGGCTATCACCAGGTTTGATACCCACGGTGAGGCATTGACAGGCTCTATGACGTCCTCCTCCCCCAGGCGACGCAGCTCGGCCTCTATAGCATCACGGAGAGCCAGGGGAATGCGTCGAAGAGGTTGGATAACAGGACGGACCGACCGGTCCACCGTAGGCTGATGGACAAACCCTGTCATGCGGCACAGTCTGCTGAACAGTTGTGGATAGCGATCGGGCCAGGAGGTGGCGACTTGCAGGACATGCTGGCCCTTAGTATCCCTCACAGCAAAGCCCAGGGCGAGGAACAAGTCTAGGCCCATAATGTTGGCTCCCTTCCAAGTGATGCAGAACTTGGCGTCAGGCGTAATTTGCTGACCATACTGGACAGGGAGGCAGACCACATCCAGAGTGTCGATGGGAGAGTGACCGTAGCCCAACAGGGGTGTAGTGGCTGCTTCCAGGGGTGTACGGCTGAAAAACTGGTCATATGTGCTTTTATTCAAAATTGACACTTTGGCCCCTGTGTCCACGAGGAGCGGGACGTGAGCTGTGCCCACACGACGTGCAGAGCTTGAACGATGGCTGCAGAGTCTGTACAGTGGGAACCACAGAAGTATCCTGGCGAGCTGAAGAGGAGCGGCAGCAGCGTGCAAAATGATTCAGTTTATTGCATTTAAGACAAAGTTTCCCATGGGCAGGACATGACTGGTCTCTAGTTGCATGGTTAGTGGAGCCACAGTTACCACAGCTCTTGGCCCCACTCCTACTGGGCCCCCTGTCCACTCTCTGTACATCCAAGCTGCCACTCAGCCCGTCAGCCCCCTCCACAGCCTCTGTGTGATGAACGGTCGGTGTTGATGACGTCACCGGTTCGTGCGCCACGCGGCAGAATTTTTGCGCCCCTGTTAGTGCTGTTTCAAGCTGCTTTCCAATAACCAGAGCGTCCGCCAGCATCATGGAGTCTGGTTCTAGTAAAAGTCTCTCCCTCAGTTGTGTAGTGGACCTACCCAGGGTCAAACTGGTCTTTTTGAACTGTTCCAGTGATGACCTTTACTGACCTTTCAGTGAACAGACATTTACTACAAATTATTCCATTAGTGTAATCTTCAAAATACTCACCACAGTTCTGTTTGCTCTCTCTACTTGGCCTGAAGCCTGTGGGTGGTAGCCGACATGAAAGTTGGCCTTGACGCCTAGCGTCTTCCACAGTTCTTTCATCACTTCACCTGTGAAGTGTGTACCTTGGTCTGAGTTCACCCTAAGGGGAAGTCCAAACCTTGAGAATATATGATTCATTAACAACATAGCAGTGGTTTGTGCTGTGTCGTTAGGAGCTGGTAGGCATTCTACCCATTTGGTAAATGCACAGGTTACCGTGAGAAAATATTTATTTCCTCTAGAGCTCTTAGTGAGTGGTCCAACCCAGTCGATCTGGAGGTCAGACCATGGGAATGCAATGCCTCTGCTTTGCAGTGGTGCTCTGTGAAGTGGTCTGGTTGGCTGAAACTGGCCACAGACCACGCACCCTTCAATGTAGTCCTTGACATCCTTTTTCATTCCAGGCCAATAGGCAATTTGTTTTAATGCCGTCAGCGTGGCTTTATCTCCTTTGTGTCCTGCGGACGGGAGATCATGGGCATGAACTAACATCACCCCCCTTTGGTCATGGGGAACCACGAACACAGGTGAGGACGTTGGTCCATGAGCGAAAGTTAGGATGCCCTTGATTAGTTTTAGCTGTTTGCGCAACTGATAAAGGACTTTAAGGTCTGGATCGGAATCCAGTTCGTCTTTAGACAGAGTATTTTTGTCTGGATCAGTCAGGTACAGTATCATGGAGTTGATAGCAGGATCCGACTGCTGTAGTTGGATGATGTCAGGGTCAGTCAGTGCGGGTCGTACAGAGACTGCGTTGTCAGCAGGTCTGGATGCGGCCTGTGCACGTGTGACTGCCATAACCTCAAGAGTAGGTTGTGTTGGCAGAGTCTTGATTAACCGGGGGAGTCGAAGGACCATAGCAGACCTTCGTCGGCTCCTTCTTTGGCTAAGGAATCTGCAATGTCATTGTAGGGCTTGTCATCGACCTCCTCATATATCCTACAGTTGGTTACACGATGTTTTCTCTATCAGCTGATCAACTATGAGTCCATCTTCCAGCGCCCCAAAGTCACAGAGTCTAGTCAGCTCTCGTAGTGCTGAGGCGTAATGGGTGACAGACTCACCCGGCCACTGCATCCTCTGACGAAACTTGAAGCGGTTCATCCGCCGGCTCCGCCCGGAGCTGAAATGAGTCCTCAGTGCGGCCGTAGCCGTGGCGTATTTATTGTCCGCTAGCGTGAGCGTTGCAAAGATTCTCTGACCCTCCTGGCCCAGACAATGGCGGAGGAGCACACACTTCCTTGCTTCCGCCAGGTCAGTGTGTCCCAAAGCCAGCAAGTAATCCTCGAACGCCGCCAGCCATCTGTCCCACGGGACAGCTGGGTCCCAGAGGACAGGCAGGAAAGGTGGTGGTGGTGGTAACGCGAGTTCGGACATCCTCGTCTGCCAAAATGTAACGTCCGCGGAGACTCAATAACCACACCGGGTCGCTTCGTTGCACCAAACTTTTACTGACCCAAAACTCCCCCCACCCTCACATTTACCCATGCCGTAAAGCATCTCTTAAAGGCACAGTAACATGTCACAAACAGTGCACTACATTACAGGCTCAACAAACACACCGAACACTGTGTTTTCTGAACACAACATTATTATTGATTTTTTAATTCTGAAGGAATGTGCGGATCAGCTCTGTGAGGTGCTGGCTGACATCTTCACCACCTCACTTGCACTGGAGTCAGTTCCCACCTGCCTGAAGACCGTGACCATCATCCCAGTCCCAAAGAGTTCCACAGTGACTGGTCTGAATGACTATAGGCCGGTGGCTCTCACTCCGATAGTCGCAAAATGTTTTGAGAAACTGGTCATGTCCCACATCAAGAGAACCGTCAATATCAACGAGGACCCTCATCAATATGCATACCGCGAGAACCGATCAACAGAGGACGCCATCTCCTCTGTGGTCCACACTGCTCTCACCCACCTGGATCAGAAGGACTCATACGTCCGTCTGCTCTTTGTGGACTTCACATCTGCCTTTAACACCATGATCCCCCAAACTCTGATAGACAAACTATCCACACTTGGTCTAAGCCCCTCCGTTTGTAACTGGGTCTTAGACTTCGTGAAGATCCACAACTTCTCCTCCTCCACCATTACCCTCAGCACTGGCTCTCCTCAAGGATGTGTGTTGAGCCCTCTCCTGTTCACTCTGCTCACATATGATTGTACAGCCACACATCCAGGCTGTCATATTGTTAAGTTTGCAGATGATACAGCGGTGGTGGGATGCATCACAAACAATGATGAGTCCAGCTACAGACAGGAGGTGGAACACCTGGAGAGCTGGTGCAAAGAGAATAATCTTCACATGAATGTGAAGAAGACAAAGGAGATGATTGTGGACTTCAGAAGGAACAAACACACCCACGCCCCACTGAACATAGGTGGATCTGCAGTGGAAGTGGTCTCCAGCTACAAGTACTTGGGTGTATGAATGATAACCTCAGCTGGAGCAACAACACCACCAGCCTGATCAAGAAAGGTCATCAGAGACTCTACTTCCTCAGACGGCTGAGACGTGCTGGTCTGAGCAGCCCAGTTCTCACCTCGTTCTACAGGTGTGCAGTGGAGAGCATCCTGTGCTCCAGCATCAACGTGTGGCATGGAGGCTGCACAGTTGAAGAGAGGAAAGCTCTACAGAGAGTGGTGAAGGCTGCACAGAAGTCTGTTGGAGTCAGTCTCCCCACCATCACAGACATTTACACCTCCAGATGCAGGAAAAGAGCCACCTGCATCATGAAAGACCTCACTCACCCAGCACACTCACTCTTTGTCCCACTCCCCTCAGGACGGAGGTTGAGGAGCATCAAATGTAGAACCACTAGACTGAGGAACAGCTTCTACCCTGAGGCTGTTAGACTCATGAATAAATAATCAATATGAATAAACACTGCAAAATATCACATCATGCTGATGCTGATCTGTTTTCTTGTTGCTGTGTTTATCTGTGACCATTTGCTCATACAGACTCGTGTTCATGCTGCTGTTTATAATGATGTTTTTCGACTACATTAGGGCTTAGTGTATTACTAGTTGATGTTTTTCTTAGTTAATCCTAGGTGTTATTACTGTTTTTCTCTTGCATGTTGTTGGATGTAACTGGGACCCTGTGTACATAATATCATTTTCATCACATGTACCACATGTGGTGCAAATGACAATAAAGACTCTCTGACTCTGACTCTCTAACTCTTAATTAAAGATGAGTTGTACAAGTTTATGTGTGTATCAGACAAATTAGTCCTCAGTGTCACTATAGCCCTTAGACTCAAAAAGGTTGGTGACCCATGTTACCAACCTTTTTGGCAGAGGGACACCTGAGTTTAAATGTCTTATTTAATATCACTACAGTGGTGTGTGTTGTGATGTATCTGGTAAGTAAGATCAGATTAAATGTCCAGTCAGTAACTGTTATCCAACAAGGAGATCATCCCGGTTCGGGCCTTTCTGGGTGGAGTTTGCATGTTCTCCCCGTGCATGCGTGGGTTTCCTCCGGGTACTCCGGTTTCCTCCCACAGACCAAAAAACATGCTTGTTAGGCTGATTGGTGACTCTAAATTGACCCTAGGTGTGAGTGTGAGAGTGGATGGTTGTTTGGTGTGAGTGAGACAGGTCCCTCTTGTAAATGAGTCCCCGTGACTCAACGAGGCTAGCCTGTATAAATAAAGGTTGAATGAATTTAAAATAAAGTTTCATTTCTATTGTGGTTTGACTGCTGTATTTTTAAACTACTTAACACAAAATTAATATCATTCAGCTGTGAGGATGGAGAGAAGGAAAATAAGATGACAGAGGAATCAGGACAGACTGGAGAAGGCAACAGGTTGGTCTAATGCAGGTGGAAGTGAGGGAACAGCTACTTAATCCCAAGCAATAACATGTAAACATTATATATATATAACTAATATATAATGCTTTTTTGACCATATGACAGTGCAGAATGCCACAGACAAAGGGTGAAGGATACAGACACGAGGTCAGTGATAGAGGAGACAAGTGATGTCATCAGGTAGGAATAATTACATTAGGGAGGCAACAAAAACCTATAGCCTACTGTATATGGATTGAATTTCTGATGACCATCTTTCATTGTCTTCTTTCACGGAAAGTAACAGTTTAAATGTCATAAATGTTAAAACACTGACATGGACTTTAGGCTGTTAAGATTTCATATTTTCGCTACATAAAATATTGAGCACTGATTACCACTATTGTTATATATTTTTACTTTATTAAACTTCTTATTTGTTTATGATTGGAATGATCACCTGATATAATATGTAACATTAAAAAAAATCTGTAATATTGCTACTGTATTTTCTAAGTGCATGACTAAGGGAGGAAAGCTGTATGAGGCGGCAGGTAAAAAAAAAGGGGGTGGGGGGGGCGGCGTTGATGTTTTCGCATCCACCTCAAAAATATGTAGTTGCGCCCCTGAGGGAACTTGGCTCAGGATAAGCGGCCATCTGCTTCTTCAACCAGCTGGGTTTGGTAGGAACAGGAAGGAGGAATAGATACGCAGGTCAAGAATCAAAATACTCCAGCATTCTGCTGTGGTTGACTGTTGGTCACATGACATCAGTGAGGGATTATGGGTAGAATTTATATTAATTGTTTTTCATTTTGGTTTGTTGTTTAGCTTGTTCTTTTAGTGATTAGTCTTCTCTTGTTGGCTTAGTTTATGTGTTCATTAAGTCAGTGGTTCCTAGTTTCCTCAAAGACCCCCTCTTCTTACTTCCTAGTCAATCTGAGACCCCCCAATCCCTCGCTACTCCCCTCTCCAAAAAGACTCAATCAGATTAATCTCTTCATCAAATTGATAAAATAATAAAGTAAATATTATAATTAACAAGTAGAGACCACCCGGTCTCTACGATCACAGAAAAGTAATTTCCTTCATATTCCTCGGACCAAATTGAGGACCATGGGAGACCGAGCATTCTGTGTGGCTGCCCCCCGCCTGTGGAACTCCCTCCCTGACGACCTGAGAGCTCCACAGTCACTGGTTGACTTTAAAAGCAGCATAAAGACCTTTCTTTTTAAGCAAGCCTATTCTGCCTCCACATGATTTTATCTTTGATCTTAGCTGATATCATTATTGATTTTACTTGATTTTATCACTTGTTTTATTTTATTTATTTTTTAAGCAAGCCTAATCTGCATCCACATGATTTTATCTTTGATCTTAGTCGATATTATTATTGATTTTATTTGATTTTATCACTTGTTTTATTTTGATCTTTGCTTTGTTACACTTTGTAGCACTTTGAGATTTTTATTAATGAAAAGTGCATTATAAATGGAATTCATTATTATTATTATTATTATTATTATTATTATTATTATTATTAAATATAAAGTATAAAAATAATAAAGTAAATACTGTAGTTACAAACTTATTTGTAAAAGGTATAAACTGGTAGTTGTACAACAGAAATAAACTACAAGAACACTGTTTTGAGAATTATTCGCATAGCTTTTCTTTAAAAACTAAGAACAGACTAATCTTAAAAACAGTCTTAAAAAATAAAAATTGTAATTTTGTCAAGATATCATCCTGATCCGATGCAGCTGATTTTTGCTATTTTATCTATTATGTCCTTGACAATATGGCAATAAGGAAATGACAATACATAATAAAAAACACTATAAATAATTTAAAAATGACTATAATAAAAGAACGACAATAAAGAAACTCTGACTGTGACAGTGTTAGAGCGAGACAGTTTTCATTTGATCCACTGCATGATCTCCACACATCAACTCAAGCAGGTGGTTTCAGAAGTTTCTCCAATTTTGTGCAGATTTTTAGCCTTAGTGATTAAAAGTGAACAGTCAAAAAATGCTTCTGTGGCTCTGTGCACATCACTATCCGTGCACATCACAACCTGCTCTTTTAAAGTCTTTCTGATGTCAGCTGCTTGTTCCTGACAGTATTCCTGACTTTCACCATCACCAATAGTATAATAACAATGTCTGTTCTAAACTAGGGATGTTCTCATGTTGTTAGAAAAATGACTCCCCTGTGTGTTTTTACACATTTAAACATTCACAACTGCATGTGCTTATGTTTATTATATATTTAATAAATATGAGCTTAAACCAAGAGCAATGATAACTCCCCATCTCCTCTCAGGCAGCCGCTGCCTACTCAGTGTTGCCAGATCTCACGATAGAAACAAGCCACCAGCTCCATCAAAACAAGCCCAACTGGCAACCCACCACATTGTGAAAACAGAGGCCGTTTTTAAACAGTATAAACATACATTTATTATGGCATTACATTTAAACAGCAAAATTATGCTAAACACTTTGAATAACATACTTTTAAATTACACTCTGAAAAAAAAAAAAGATCTTGCATATGTAATTCAACCTTTAATTAATCCCATTGAGCCTCAGGGACTCATTTACCAGAGACCTGAATTTTAAACAAAGAATGATGACAACAATAGACAATCATAAAGGATGAGTACAATTTTTTTTACAGCAAACTC
Source organism: Garcialebias charrua (assembly GCA_038048925.1). Lineage (NCBI taxonomy): Eukaryota > Metazoa > Chordata > Actinopteri > Cyprinodontiformes > Rivulidae > Garcialebias > Garcialebias charrua. Next base: position 39,250 of record JBBPBX010001629.1, on the reverse strand, counting down.
ATAGAAAACACAATCAACAAAAAACTTTCTTTAAACTCTGTTTAAAAGCAGACACACATGAGCCAACTCAAGCAGGTCAAGTGTGAAACCATCTTCTTTCCTTGTTCTTCTTGCTTCCCCATCAGGTCTGTTCATCTGGAACACATAAATCACATGTGGGATAAAACTGCACAAAAGCAATATGGAAGCCCATTTCCGCCAGTATTTTTTAAAAAATTGCAGAAATTATCTCAAAATTTTGAGATACTTTCTCAAACATTTGAGATAATTTCTGCAATTTTTTTTTTAAATACTGGCGGAAATGGGCTTCCATAAGCATAAAACTTGGAACAGATGAAAATGATGTAAAAATAGCTTTTACCTGAACTACAGGCCATCGCTGTTTTCGTTTGCATCTGTCTCTGTGCTTCCAGATGTTATATAACTTTCTGACACTCTTTCAAAGTTTTCTTTGGACTTTTGCTGCTTTTTCACAGTTTTAGTCCAGGTTAGGCTGATTGGTGACTCTAAATTGACCCTAGGTGTGAGTGTGAGAGTGGATGGTTGTTTGGTGTGAGTGAGACAGGTCCCTCTTGTAAATGAGTCCCCGTGACTCAACGAGGCTAGCCTGTATAAATAAAGGTTGAATGAATGAATGAAAAAAAAAAAGGTCTGGTTAAGAAAACTAGTTTCTGAACGTTGCAGGAGTAAACTTCCCCAGCAGATGGCAGCAGTGAGACACACAACTAAAGGGTGTCCGAGCCGATGCCTGATCAAAATACAACGTGCGGCAAACATTTTCAAAACATTGTAGTTAAATAATTAAAATGATGTGAAGCGTTTCTGTGGTCCACGTGTAATACACCCATGGATCTATTGTGAGAGAAATGAACCCGGCTACAGAGTGAGGTGATCGATGCTGATCGATTCAGGCTGAGTTGAAGTCACACGAGCCTCCAGATCGTTTAAAAATTATAAAGTTCACGAACGAAGCGGATTGTCATCAAAACAAGACTTAAAGTTTGGTTTTAGAGAAGAAAGTGGAGATGAAAGCTGACGGTGTCCATCAGGAGGATGTTTTTCTAAACCAAACAGCTGGTGAGAAAAATCAGATTTAAGGAGTTTTACACAACAGGCAGTACGGAACAGCTGTTAGCTTAGCATAGCGCTGCTAACATAACAACAGAAATCTGAGCCTGAAGGTTTTACTTTTGTCACTACGTTTTTTAATAATTAACTTGTTTATTCTCGTTAGTTTTGCTTAGATTTAACCTGAACACAGTTAATGTGCCTTAAAATAAATTATTAAAGATCAGTTGTGGTGGCAGAAATGTGAAGAGGCATCATGTGGACACCTAATGGTGTAGTCACACCAAGCAGCGTTTGAGCAGCAGGAGCGTCCAGTTTACATGTAAAGTCAATGGTGGACGCGCTTCCAGCCACGTCTTGGCGTCGGGCGTCACGTCGCGTGCGTGTTGAGCGTGCTGGGAAGCGTTTTTCCGTGCACGTGAACCGGCTTCAGCCTCCAAACCGCGCATTCAACATGCTGAAGATTTCGCCAGGGTTGCCAGATCTCCAGACCAAAAGAAGCGATCAGCTCCTTCAAAACAAGCACAAACAAGCGGCTCGCTCTTTCAAAAAAAGCCCAAAAAAAGCCCAGCTGGCAACCCATCCCATTGTGTAAAAAAAGGCAGTTTTAAACAGTATAAACATATTTATTATGGCATTACATATAACTAGCAAAATTATACATAAAAGAACGTATTCAGTCTAAAAAATAAAAATACATTTTGCATTTTTCTCCCATCTGTGGTCGGATCCAGTCTTGAAGAGCACGCTCTTTCTCCCAATCTTTATTATATTTTTTTCCATATTTACCCCACTTAGAGCTCACATTAGCGTTGTCTTGTCTAGACAAAGAATAAAGAACAGAGACAAAGAATAAAGAACAATGTTGCATTCGCGTGTAGTCGGATGTCCCGTGAAGATACACGGTTTTTAATTTTAAACTCACTTTGAAAGTAATTTTCATTAATTTATCATTTTGTTTGCTAAAAACGAACATAGTTGAATGATACAAGATATATATGTGGTGTCACTATATGCTAAGTTCAAAAATGATGTCACAATACTGTAATGTATACAGCAGTGTTCGTGCATGTATATTACAGAGTGTCAGTGAACGCACCGCGAGAGAGAGCGTGACGTAGGCATGCGGGTTCGTGTGTGAAGATAGAAAGTGCAGAGAACGGAGTAATGCAGGATCGTGCCGTCTGATAAGTGTATTGTGCAGTTTAAACAATAAAGCTACATCAGCACCAAACCAGCATATTTATTAAGCGTGCAGAGAAACATCAAAAATACCTTTAAAATAACTTCAGGAGTACATTTCACAAAACAAGCCCAAATAAGCGACGCAACACCCATGGTAAGCACAAAAAACCGCCACAAGCGGCTCACCGAATTTAAAAGCGACTCCATGAAAAAACAAGCCCAATGCCGCTTGAAATAAGCGGACTTGGCAACTATGGATTTCGCGGTTCAAACTTTCAAACGCCGCTCAACTCTACCTGATTGGTTGGTGTGTCAACCAATCAGGGAGAGTCGGGGGAGAAGAGAGGGGGTCAGGGGGAGAGTCCCTATGTGACGCGGAAACGAGGGTGCGCGCGCACTATGTGACGTATTGTTTCTGGGACACAGAAAAGACCCGCGAGGTCGTGTACTATGGAAGAGAAACTCATTGTAGCTGTGTGTTCGCGACAAGTCCTTCACGACCAGTCAAGTCTGCTCGACAGAGACGGAAATAAAAAGCTCCTTGCCTGGCGGAGTGCGCAGGACTCTGTATACCGGTAAGCTCCTCCCACACACCCAGCAGCTGTTTCGCGTTCTGGCGTTCAGCTCTGAACACGCTGCATTCACAAGTGCGTCCACTTGCGTGCGTGAGGAGCTTTTTGGATGTTGAAAAACTGTTTGGTGTGACTACACCATGCTGCAGCAGCAGTTGTTGTTGTTGTTGTTGTTGTTGTTGTTGTTGTTGTTGTTGTTGTTGTTGTTGTTGTTGTTGTTGTTGTTGTTGTTGTTGTTGTTGAGCGTCTTCTTCATAGTAGTTACTGTTAGCTGTTTCCAACCCACAAGAAATGGACTGCACAAACAAAAAGAATCAACAAACATCAACTTCTTCCTCAAAGCAGCTTCTTTCACGATGTTCTAATGTTTTAGATGCACCTGTAATACAAATGATCAGCTTTTCTAAATGTTTTCACATCTATCTCAAAATGGTAAAGCTGTGTAAATAAAAGAAGAAAAAACTACATCCAGCCTCTGATCCAGCAGCTTGTAGAACCTCCTTCAGCACCAGAACTGTTTTTTATTTATTACATTATTTTGTAGGACTTTTTACACTCACATGGTTGTGGAGGAGTTTTGGCCCACTCTTCTTTCCATTGTTGTTTCCATTCATGGATGTTTCTGCTCAGCTTTCTGAAGGCCCACCACAGCATCAGTCAGCTTGAGCTTCTGGACTCTGACTGGACCGTTGCAGCACCTGTTTGTTTGTTTGTTTGTTTGTTTTTTGCTACTTCTCCTGGAGAAGAAGCAAAAAAAAAAAAAAGAGTAATGAACACCAGGAAAGGTAGTTCTTTCTTTAATATTGGTCTGTATGAGGTTCAGGGAGCTGCTGAACACATGAAAAGAGCATCTAACAACAAAGCTTCAATCAAAACTGTTGGAGAAAAGGATTAAATGTCTTATGTGTTGGAACTGGAAACCAGACTCTTGAAGGTTCTGCTCACTCTGCTGACTCAAAGGACCTGAACTGGTGAATCATATAGTCTGGATGGTGCTGCTTGTTGATATAATCAAGAAGCTCCAATCTGCAGCAGGATGACTGATTGATCCTCCGACAAGAAGACCTGGACTCTCCTCCCTGCACACTGCTGAACTCCAAAAGCCTCAGCCCTACAGAGCAGGGATCAGACAGGATCAGTGATTATATGCAGTGTTAGTTTTACAACAAGCAGTTATTTCAAATTATCTTCACATCCTGCTGTGTTGCTTGCCCTGACTGAAAGACTCAAATCTTTTAAAGGGGACCAATTATAGGTCCTATAAGTTTTTATGGTATGTCTGTGGGCTATCCAGACCATGTTCATTCAATTTAATACACAAAATAATTCTTAGATAATAAAATTTCCCCTTTCTAGTTCTGCCTGCTCTGACTTCCATTCACAACGAGCTGTTTATGATAATGAGCTCTGAAGGCCATGCCCTTCAAAAATCTGTTTACATTAACTCCGCCCTCCAAAGGGTTTACGTTAGCATTTCATGCACTTTAGAACAGGTTGAACATTAATTCTCAGTTAACACAAGCTAATCATAAACAATAAGCCTGTGCTAAATTGTGTTCAAGCCGTGAAGACAAATTCTCAGTTAGCACAGGCTAAACAATCGAGGTACATAAGAAAACGTCTTCATACCGAATGCTAATAAATAATTTAAAAGACATCAGTCTGTACTTACACTAGCGTCATCTGCAGAACTTTGACGAATAGATGGAACAGCACCTTTCTTAAGCAAAAGTTTTTGTGCAAATCCCGCCTGGTACTGAGAAATGAGTTTGTTGTGAAATGAGCTGCGCAAACTACAACTTTCTTCGGTAATGTCGCCGGGACATTGCCATTAAAAATAAAATTAAGCCACTCATCTCTGTTCTCTGAGACTGGAAGAGTGTGCATCGACACATGTTGTGTAATGCAGCCAACAACGAAACATCGAACTCTAGTAGCCATTGTGCTGAGATGAACTCAGGAAAAACAACCGTGACGTCTTTTATACTGAAGTGGGTGGAGCCTCACCAGGGGTTGCTAGGTGAGGGGCTGGACTCAGGTTGGAGTGGGTTGTCCTACGGCTTGTGACATCACAAGCGCCAGGATTTGAAATCTAGACATTAATATCCCTGAAAAATAAATATACTTAGAGTAAATATACCACTGGGTGCATTGTTTTGGTCCTAGGACTGTTTTTTTAAGAAGTACATACCCAAAGTTGAGTAAAAAAAACATTAAAAAGTTAATTTTGCATATTAGGTCCCCTTTAAATAAAGATGAGACCTCCTGTTTTTTTGTCCATTTTTGTGTACAGATGCCGGTATTTGCCATGCTCATATTTTTATGCAAGAAGATCAAATAAATTCAGTTTGCACTAAAAAAAAACTTTGTAAGTGCAAAAAACATTAAACAAAGCAACTTTATTTGTTCTGTAGTTGAAGAAGTTTTGTTTCCCGTCATCTTAAACCAAAGAATAGAAGTGAGTGTCGTTCAGTGTTCTGTAGATATGAAGTCATGCTGATGTCGTTTCAGAAGGACTCAGTTTAACCCTCATAAAATATCACCTAATGAAAACATAACAAAAGCAAAAAATTTATTTCTCTCAACTGCTTTTACAGTTGCTTTAAAAAAATATGAACACATTTCAAAGGTTCTAATTTGTTTGGGTCTGGTTCCTGCTGTCAAAAGAGACGGGTTAAAAAAATAATCTGGTTTCTGAAAAAGGTCTCCGACGTAAAAAAGTTGCCTAAAGACACCTATAGGTGCTACAAGAGTTCAATACAATGTGTGCTTACACAAATCACAGTTAAATATGGTGTCCACGTGTCTCCTGCAGATGACCAGCAGCTGTTGGAGGTTAAAGAAGAAGAGGTTCTTCATCTGTGGAGCTCCAGTCTGGACCAGCAGGACCCAGAACTCTGCCACATAAAGCAGGAAGAGGAAGAGGAGCTTCATGTGAAGAGTGAAGATGATGAGAAACTGCAGATATTCCAGCTTCATCAGATCAAAACTGAAGACAACAGAGAGACAGGACGTCCAACCAGCAGCTCAGCTGAACAGATGAAAACAGAACCTGATGGAGAAAACTGTGGAGGACCAGAACCAGACAGGAACCAGGATCCAAATACTCCCTTACAGCCAAAAACTGATGAAAAGGCTTCAGACTCTTCAGAGACTGAAAACAGTGATGATTATGATGATGATGAGGATGATGATGAGGAGGATATGTCAGATTCTGGATCTGAAGCAAGAGACAGCGATGAAGACTGCAGTGAAACTAGAACACCTGTGTCAGGAGTAAGAAACAAAGTGGGACGTAAAAGTGCCAAGAAATCCTTCAGCTGCTCTGAGTGTTGTAGAGAGTTTGTCTTCGAGCGATCTCTTCAGAAACACATGGCCTCTCATTCAGCTGGACGCTCGTCCAGTTCGGCTGATAAGAAACGTTCTGGAAAGAAGAAGAAAGTAAATTCACGAGGAGTCACAGCTCAGACACAAAGAGTTTCTTGTGTTGATTGTGGAAAAACATATATATCAGAGAGTTACCTTAAACTTCACATGAGAATTCACACCGGAGAGAAACGATTTACTTGTGATCAGTGCGGTAAAGCTTTTAGCCATCCGCAAACTTTCAAAACTCACATGATGCGCCACACAGGAGAGAAACCTTTTCATTGTGAGGTGTGTGATAAACAATTTTACTCAAAAGACATTCTGAAGCAACACGCATTCATTCACACGGGACTAAAACCCTTCACTTGCAGTATTTGTGGTCGAAGTTTCAGACTTGGCGGCGATCTTAAAGCACATGAGATGAGTCACAAGGGAGTGAAACCATATGTTTGTGGAGATTGTGGCAAGAGATTTTCTCGACAGGGATCTCTGAACAGGCATGCTAAACTCCATACAGAGGAGAAGCCGTTTGCCTGCGATAAGTGCAACAAAAAGTTTTTCCGAAGGTCACATCTTATGAGTCACGTCCAGCGGATTCATTCAGGCGATCAGGAAGATAAAAATGAAAAAAGGCCCTTTGCTTGTAAAAGCTGCAAACAAAGATTTTTGCAGATGAAACGTCTTAAAGCGCACATGCTCGTCCACACGAGAGTACAGTAAAAAGGTTCTGGTGCGACGTTTGTGATGCAAAATTTGCTCGACTAGATCCTCTGAAAAGACACATTGCGAGTGTCCATAAAAAATAAAAACACTGTTCTAGTGCTGTTTTTTATTTTTTTTATTTTTTAGGAAAGGTTTACTGGTAGTTCATGTGGAAATATGATGAGAAGTGTAGTGGAGGTTGAGCACTCTCCTGTGGAATGATCCTCCTGACCTGCTGAGGATGCCTCAGTCTGTAAATAATTATACAGTATATCCACCTTATTCCTAGCCCCCATGATGCCTTGCGCGAATTATGGGAACGACTTCCGCCAGAAGTCAGAACCGGCACTTTTTTTACATGCTAGCAACGCGCTAACCGCTTTTCGTCAGAGGTTTTAGGTCATAAAATATGTGGGAACACGAACGATCACAACTCAAATGTGGAGATATTGTTTTACCGCTACCTACAGCTATTGAGGGGTGGGAGGACGACTTGAAGAAGTGGCCGAAAATAACGTACACTAGCATATTTAGCTACTAGCTTACTTAGCTACTTTGTTGACTCTGTTGTTTCAGATTGCGAAGTGATGAGCAATCTGAAAAGCTCTGAAGCTTATCAGTATCTTCACATTAACAATGATGTTATGATATATATGTTATGTTATGATGTTATAACAATTATGTTTTTTCTTGAAAAACTATTTGTGAACAGACTAGATCAATTTATAGATAAACAAAATATTCTATGGGTTCAGAGCTAAAAACTCTACATCAATGGCTCTCATGGAATTAATGGAACAAATAACTACTGCTGTCGATCAAAAACAATATTGTGTCAGTATTTTTGTTGATTTAAAAAAAGCATTCGATACTATTGATCACACCATTCTCCTTGAAAAACTGAACAAATATGGTATTAGAGGACCAGCATTACAGTGGGTATCTAGCTATTTGAAAGATAGGAAACAATTTGTACAAATAAATGATGTAAGATCTGACCTCTGTAATATCACATGTGGAGTTCCCCAGGGCTCTGTGCTTGGACCAAAGCTATTTATTTTATATGTGAATGACTTGGTAAATGTGTCAGGACTCCTTAAATGTATACTTTTTGCTGATGATACCACATTTTTCTGTTTAGGTGAAGATATAGAACAAATGTTGGAATTGATAAAGACAGAATTTACCAAAATACAAACTTGGTTTAAAATCAATAAATTATCATTAAATCTAGAAAAAACTAATTACATGATATTCAGTAATAAAAAGAAAACTGTTGATGTTCCACTCAAAATTGAGGGTGTTGAGATTTGTAGAGTGAGTGAGGTGAAGTTTTTGGGTGTTATCATTGATGACAAACTGACATGGAAACAACACATAAATTCTGTAAGAATAAAAATAGCTAAATCGATTGCAGTACTGTACAAAGTCAGAGACCTATTGAATGATAAAGCTCTGTATTTGTTGTATAACACAATCATTGTTCCACACTTAATCTATTGTATTGATGTTTGGGGGAAAGCGTGTAAAACAATCACAAAGCCTATTTTTGTATTACAGAAAAGAGCTGTAAGAATTATCACTAGAAAACATTACTGTCATCCATCCAGTACATTATTTTATCAACTGAAATTATTGAAGTTCCATGATTTGGTTGATTATAATATTTTATCAATTATGTATAGGGCTCAGAATAACGAATTACCTTTAAATATCCAAATGAATTTTGTTAAAAGACAAAGTTGTTATAATCTTAAGGGGACAGAGATGTTTGTAAAACCACAATTCAGAACTAGTTTGAAGGGACGTTCTACCTCAATCCAGGGAATTAGATTATGGAATGGCTTGGAGAATGTAGTTAAAAATGCCAAGTCACTGTTTACATTTAAGAAAATGATCAAAAGGAATTTGTTGAAAAAATATATATGAATTAGCATAATGTGTATTGTATCAATTATTAGTTATGTATTAGTATTAGAAAATTAGAAAGAGTTAGTCATTTTGTACTGCTGGTGAAAGATTATTATTGTTTAATCTGATTGTTTGAAAAAAGGGGCAGATATAATAAGATTTATTCTTCTTTCTGCTACCTTTCATTTTTTTACATTGTGTACATATCATTAATGGGATTGTCTTGTATTGTGTTTCTTTTGTAAAAAAAAATGAACAAATTTAATAAACATAAACTTAACAAGGTTGGTCCTGTTATGTTAAGAGAGGTGGGACACAATCTTATAGCAAACAGAGTCCAGCCAAAGCCAAATCCACATCACCAGGTCCAGCTGACAATGATGTGCCTTGCTGGAGAGCTGCAAGATGTTTATCTGGACACCAACTGAGCACCTGGAGCTTGACATTTCTTTTGACAAATACTTTACTGATTCACAAATGAAGCACCTTGAGAACATTTACTTTTTACACATGCTTACAACATTAGTTGATGAATTTGTTGCAAAGAAAATTCATCTCTGCCCAAAATACCTGGATCTCTTAAAAATACAGTAAACGAAAACAAATAATGAAATAGACAGGAAACGATCTTTAAAAACTTGATAATGAAAAAAGTGACATTTAGATAGAAACAGTAGTTTAATCCAAAATTAACTGATATAGTGCACACAAAAAAACTACCGGTAACCTTGTAAGAAGGTTAACAGTCAACTATTGTACATAACAAATGAATCATTTTAGCAAATACTTTTCTAATGTAATATAGTTAACATTGCATCCTTTAAAAAACATGTTGAGTTGTGTTACGTTTACAGCAAGTACACCAGTACTGTACATGTTTGAGATTTTTTTTTTTACATTTAATGTCTTCTCACTTCTCACTTGAAATAAGCTGGCATCCTTTGCTTGTGAATGCTGGAATGATTAGATTGACACCACTGTAGTGGACCAGACCCCTGGTCACTGATACACTTTTTACATGTCTCTGAACTATATTTGAAGCACCTCTCACTCATTCCTGCAGAGAGACATTTTACCACTATTTTATTTTAATAATTTCAATCAAGACACAAATCAGAAAGACTTCCTGTTAATTTGTGTTAATTCATACTTAATTCACAGAATAACTTTGTCATTTTATGATAATTTGTTACGTATTTGCAATGAGCAATCACTCTTTAATGTACTGGTATACATTTTCCAATGTGCATTAGTCAAAAGAACTCTGCTAAAGTTGAATTAATGTCACGCTGAACTGTTTAGATTTGTTTAGAAATGAGAAACAGCTGTAATCAGTGTTTGCCGTCTAACTGTCTGTCTTCTCCTAAAACAAAGTCTATCTGTTCTTCTAAGCTGACCTTCATGCGTTTCATCTCTCTCTCACTGGCCAAACAAGCCAGCGAGAGAATTGAACGTAACGCTGCTCACACTCTCTTCTTAAGAAGACACCTCCTGTCTGAGCAGAGGAGTCTGCGGATGAAAACTGAACTATGAGTTTGTCATCTAAGAACTGATGGATCGTCTGGTCAACACGCTAATGACCACGTCATCAGTTAAAAGATTTATAACATGCCGGTTATAAATCTCCATCTGAATGAATTTTCCTCCAAGGAAAGTTTTATTCTGAAAAGCCAACCAGGACGTGCGTTACTACGGTCCGAGTCTTGGCACACGTCTGGAGATGCTGAAGAACGGTAAACGAACTGACCAACTGGACCGAGGGAGATTGACCATCTTCACGAGGTAACAAAGTCGTCAAATGCTTTGCCAAGTCGTACCGACGTGTAATAATAATAATAATAATAAACTTTATTTGTATAGCACCTTCCTGTGGGAGTGGTGGCGCAGAGGTTAAGAAGGTGCGCTTGTGATCGGAAGATCGCCGGTTCAAGCCCCGGTACCGACAACATCAAAGATGTGGGTGGGATAAGTGAAGCGGTCACACCTGTCTCCACCCTCATCTGCCCCACTCTGGGCCCTTGAGCAAGGCCCTTAACCCACACCATCTGCTCCCCCGGGAACCCTAGATATCAGCTCTCTACTCCACACAGAGGGCTGTGGTTGCTCGGTGGTCTGTGGTTGTGTCAGGAAGGGCATCCGGCGTAAAAACAACTGCCAAATCTTCGTGCGACTGCGACTAGATCGCTGTGGTGACCCCTAACGCAGGGAAAAAAACGAAAAAAAAAAAATTGTATAGCACCTTCCTACAATGCCTTGCATTGACCAAGGTGCTTAACAGGACAGAAAATATAAAAACCGGTACAATAAATCAGTGAAAATAGAATAAAAGTAACAGCAATAAAAGGAGGCAATGGAAATAAAAAAGCTACATACTAAAATACCAAAGTAATAAAAGTTACACACTGAAAGCTTTTTTGAACAAGTGGGTCTTCAGTCTGGTTTTGAACAGAGTCAGATCAGAGGTGGCACGCAGCTCAAGGGGGAGGCTGTTCCAGGCTTTTGGGCCGGCAACAGAAAATGACCGGTCTCCCCATTGTTTGTACCTTGAGCGAGGCACCTCCAGCAGGTGTTGACTGGCAGATCGTAAAGCTCTGCCGGGCTGATGGACTTTCAAAAGTTCTGAGATGTACAGAGGAGCAAGTCCATTCAGAGCTTTGAAAACAAACAGCAGCAGCTTGAACTGTATCCTGAACTGAACCAGGAGCCAGTGTAAAGAGGACAGGACAGGAGTGATGTGGTCATATTTTCGTGTGTGGTCAAAAAGCGCGCGGCAGAGTTCTGTACAAGCTGTAAATGGGAGATGGAAGATTGATTAATTCCAACATACAAAGCATTACAATAGTCAAGTCTGGAGGTCACAAAGGCATGGATGGCCTTCTCCAGATCACTACGGCTGAGGAGTGACTTTACTTTAGAGAGCAGACAGAGCTGAAAGAAGCTGGTTTTGACAACAGAACTGATCTGTTTATCAAGCTTTAAGTTGGAGTCAAGCTGCACTCCAAGATTTCTAACTGTCGGGTTGAAGTGGGGGAGGGGAAAACCAACACTGGGACTGGGAAGGATGTTGCTGGTGTCACCGGGGGCACTAAATAAAATGCATTCAGTTTTATCATGTGTTTAGGTGGAGGAAGTTTTGAGAGAGCCAGTGCTTAATGTCATTTAAGCAGTTGACAAGAGTGTTTGAACTGAGTGAGGGGTTGGGAGTGACTGGCAGATAGATTTGTAAATCGTCTGCATACATAGATGAAAAGACAGATTATGACGTGCAATGATTGATCCTAATGGCAGCATGTAAAGAGAGAAGAGGACTGGCCCCAGAATGGATCCCTGTGGTACGCCAGAGGTCAGAGGGGTTGATGAAGAGGAGGACAGATCACCTATCATGACAGAAAAAGTTCTCCCAGTTAGGTAAGATCTGAACCACTCAAGCACAGCTCCCTGGAGGCCAACCAGCTGAGACGTGTAGCGGAGATCGGCCGGAGAGCTGCCATGCTTCCTGGTTAAAAACACACCACTCCCTCCATCTTTCATCCTTAAACTTCCTCCTTAAACTTTCTCCTCTTTAAACTTTATTTCTAAAAGTACAACTGTAAGTTTGTGCCGCAGAAATAAGTTAATAAGACCTAGTACTTTCTGTTGTCTCTAAGTTTTAATCTGTGAAAGTTAGTTATAGGAACCCTGATCGATCAATCCATGTAAAATATGTTATGATTGTAATTTAATGATTTGTTAATTAAATGATTCATCTCCTGGTGAATCAACATAAGTTAATGTTTCATGTCTTTACATTTCATCACTGAGTCACAGATTTATTGAATATTAATCTGAAAAAGATGAGAACCCGTGAAATTACTAACCTGACCTCACGAGTGTTGGACAAGTAATTAATTAAATTAGAAGTGTGTCAGTTAACACTGGCCTCATTTCTTACACCATAGCTCTTCCAGCAGGTCCCTCACTGTAACCACGATCACCTATCACCTCATCTCCAGCACGCAGATAGTCCAGACCCTGTGAGATTTTGAACCGCCCTGCTAAATCAGCCATGACAAAGTTCTGTCTTAGCTTCATCAAAGTAATTAGAATTTGGTCAACCACAGGCATTGTTGAGGAAGCAGGAGCAAATGGCTTAAGGCAAGACACAAGTGTATGAAACTCAGTGAGTGGGATCCCTGTGTACAAAAGAGAGTCCTCATCAGTCTGCAAAATGGGCACGACCACTGTGTTTGGGCATCAACAGAGGTTGTGGTGGTGTTCAGCACAGCTCCACACTCTTGTCAAGCCCATCTGAAAGTAAAAGTACAGTATATAAACATTAGGGTTCATTTATAAACACACACAAACACACACCTAGATTATATATATATAAATAAACGCGCACACACACACACACCTAGATTAGTCACAATCGACTTTTCATATGGGGCCAAAGAGGAAAAATCAAAAGTGGTGGGACTGTCTGGAGCACTAGATTTAAAGACCATAACCTTGGTCTTTTTATCATTAAAATGGAGGAAATTAAGCGCCATCCACCCTCTAATGTCACCAAGACAGTCCAGAAGAGACTGCGTGGAGCCATTTTGTTTTACAGGAAAATAGACTTGACAGTCATCCGCATACAAATGAAACTGCACACCATGCTTTCTGAAAATAGAACCGAGTGGCAGAAGGTAAAGTGAGAAGAAAAGAGGACCAAGGATAGATCCCTGGGTTACACAGGTAAAATTATCAATCTTCACACTGAAACTTCGATTTGAAAGGTAGGACCTAAACCACTGCAGAGCTGAGCCAGTGATGCCCACCCATTCCTCCAATCTGGCGATAAGAATTTTTTTATCAAGAAACTTGTCCAGTCTGGACACAAATAATTTTTCAAGGATTTTTGAAAACTGTGGCAACAAAGAAACAGGTCTAAATAAACATTTCTCCCCATTTTTAAAAATTGGAACCACCTTTGCAATTTTCATTTTTTCAGGGAATATACCTTTAGAAAGTGATAAATTACAGATGTGTGTAAATGGCTCTATAATATGACTTATTATCTCCTTCACAACCATCATATCCAAATCATCACAGTCTTTAGATCTTTTATCAGTAAATTGTCCAACAACCTTCATTATTTCTTCTTTAGTGGTTCCATTTAAAACATACTGTTTACACAACCACTGATTAAATAACTCACGTTTTCATCTATTTTAGGAATTGAGGTTGCAAGATTAGATCCCACATTTACAAAATAATTATTGAAACCATTTACAATTTCTTTGTCATCATGAATTTCTACATTATTTTCCACAAAATGTTGTGACAATCCCATGTTACCCTTATGTTTATTTAGAACACTGTTAATTACTCTCCATGTCGCCCTCATATCACCACTGCATTTATGTAATAATTGACTATAGTATTCCCTCTTATGTTTTCTTATAATCCCTACTAACTTATTTTTGTACTTTTTATATTTTTCTTCAGCATCCTGTGTTCTAGACTTTATGAAACGTGAATATAGATTATTCTTTTTTTTTACATGCATTCTTTAATCCATTAGTCATCCAAGGATGATCTACTTTTTTATCCTTAATGTAGATTTTCTGCATACAATTTTTTAAAACAAATTTTCAAGGATCCTCATAAATTCATTGTAAGATTTGTTTACGTCATCAACATAAACTTCATCCCATTTTTGTATGTCTAGATCTTCTTTGAATTTGTCTAATGCTTTTTTTGATGTATTTATTATATTATGTTTTCTTTTAATTGTTGTTGGTTTACTATCATCACTTTTGTAAATTGAAAAAACGGTAAATGATCACTGATATCCATCATCAATATACCACTTATCACCTCCCCATCTGTTATGTTTGTGAATATATTGTCAATTAATGTTGCACTTTGGGTAGTAATTCTCGTCGGATTTGATATTAACGGATATAGATTTAAACTATACATTGAATTTACAAATATACTGATATTATTAGGATCAGCCTTGTTATCTAAATCAATATTGAAGTCACCACATAAGAAAACTTTTTTATTTTTGCTCTTAACTAACAACTCCAATATTTTATCATTAAATATCTCTATCTTTGAAGATGGTGATCGGTAGACACAGCTTATTATGTTTTTTCCACATTTGTTTATAATTTTCACTGTGATCATTTCCATCATATTGTCAACAACAATTGACATATCTTTAATTAATTTACATTTTATTTCCTTGTTTATAAATAAAGCCACTCCTCCGCCTTTTTTATTTTTCCTATTCATATGATGTAATTCATATCCTTCAATATGTATATGATTTATATTATGATCATTAAGCCATGTCTCCGACAATGCTATTATTTTGAAAGTTCTATTAATGTTTTTGAGATTATCTAACATGATGTATGATAATTTTGCATTTATACTTCTACAGTTTAGGTGAATTAAAGAAAGATCATCATCTGTTATATTCACATCAATAAACTGCTCTTCATTATAGTATTTACTTTCTTTTTTAGTTGGAAAAAGACTTCTCTCGAATTCCTCATCAACATTATATATTTTAGATATCGAATCATCATGCATCATCATTAACCGTGTGCTTCTTCATCATGTTGATTTACTTCATCATAACTTTGATTAGACATAACAGGACACAGACACCTTCTATACTATCCAAATTTTTCCAAATCTTTCACATCTTGTATCATTTTTGCCTGCGATCCTTCCCAGATCTTTCCATTTCTTGTCCACGTAGACACTATCTTTTCCTTTTTCCTTAACAATCTTGCTTCGTGTGCAATAATTCCATTTTTTTGGTCAAATGTTCATTTATATAAACATTTGTTCCCTTGAGTTTATTTGCTTGCATGATTACTGTATTTCTAGCTTTTCTACTAATAAATTTTACAACGATAACCGGTTTGGATTTTTCAACTTTGTTAGGCAAGGTATGACACAAAGATATGTCTTCAGAATTAATTTCTATTTTCTTATTTTGTAAAAAAGTCACAACTTGCTCTTCCAAAGATCGCTGTTCCTGTGAAGACGCATTTTCAGCAGTTCCATCACTGGTAGTGGTCTTTTTGTCTGAACGAGTTTTAATCACAAGACCGGATATTACGAGATTGTCTTGCCTTGCGTTTATTTCAAGTTCCTCGACTCTATGTTCAAGTTCCAGAATTTTTTTATCCTTCAAATTTATTTGTAATTTCAATTGTTTCACTTCATCCAGCAGAAGTTTCTGTTGGGTTGATATGTTCCTGAGCTCTTCACTCATAAAGTTCTGAGATTTTTTTATCTCCTCCAAATCATCCGTGTTAGTCTCCATCAGATCCTGTTTTTTGTTTTAGATTTTGCCATTTCTGTATTCACAAAATGTGACACTCGCCCGTTGGTGTTGGTTTATGAAGTCTTCAGCCTTTAGCAGTTAGCCTTTAGCCTACTCCACCAGCCCTCGATCTCCACCGCAGACCGGCGTCCTCCACACCTTTGAACCAGGAAACAGAAACTCGCCGGCTCAGACTCCCCCAGCAGACCGGCGTCCTCCACCCTTTGAACCAGGAAGTAGAAACTCGCCGGCTCAGACTCCCCTCGGATCCACGGCTCGAATTCGTCCCAAAACTGGAACGTAGCTCCACAGACGCTTGTCCTCGACACCGACGCCTCTTCTCCCCGCAGCAGCAATGGACTCCGGCCCAACAGCCGAAGAGCAGCCAGCTCCAGCAGGCTCCCAAAGGTAGGTCGCTAGCCAGTGACACTGCCCGGAAGGCTAATGACCAAACAATCCGGTCCCACGGCTTGTTTGTCCGTCTTCTTCTTCTTCTTGTTGGGTTTTCTTTGGCGGTCGGCTTACATGATTTTGAAGCATTACCGCCATCTACAGTTAAGGATATGAACTGGAATAGCGCTCAAAAATATATAAAAAAAAAAAAAACTCTCCATAAATAAATAAATACTGCTCAGATTCTGTTGAACAAAAGAGTCCTTTTCAAGTCCATCCATCCATCCATCTTCTTCCGCTTATCCGGGGTCGGGTCGCGGGGGTAGCAGCCTAAGTAGGGAGGCCCATGCTTCCCTCTCCCCAGCCACTTGGAGCAGCTCCTCCGAGGGAATCCTCAAGTATTTTAACAAAATGTTGGTACTTGCAGAACTTGAGTGTTGTTGTAGCAACTCTACAGGGTTGTATCTGACGTTTATTGCATTGAGTCTACGAATAATTTGTCTTCTTTCATGATGGTACTGATGGCAGATCATTAGCACATGCTGAATGGTCTCATCCTCTCCACAGTAGTCACATTTACCCGTGTTATGTTTCCCTATGATGAATAGTGTCCTGTTCAATCCTGTGTGTCCAAATCTGAGTCTTGAGATGACAGTTTCTTCCCTTCTGTGTCTTTCAGCGCTCCGCATTTCTCCAGCTTTACGTTGAATGCTGTAGAACCATCGACCTTTTCTTTCCTCTTCCCATTGCTTTTGCCATTTTCCCCTCATTCTCTGCTTTGTGATACTTTTTACTTCTGCCCGACTGAATTTTACATCCATTTCCACTGAATTGGCTTTGGTAGCCTCCTTTGCAACTTTATCTGCCATTTCATTTCCTCTTATCCCTATGTGTGCTGGAATCCACAAAAATGCAACTGTTAATCCCATCGTGTTAATTCTGAATAGTGTCTGCTGTATTTCTGTTAATATGTCTGGTCTGCTTTCTGAACAACTGTTTTTTATACTAATTACTGATGAACTGGAATCTGAACATATGACTGATCTGAGTGGTTGATTATCTTCTATCCAATGAACTGCCAATAATATTGCGGTCAGTTCTCCTGTGTACAGTATACTGATAATTTGTTGTTTAATCTCTTCCCTACTTTAACTCCAAACTCTGGTATAATGACTGCTGCCCCTAATTGCTCTGCTGTATTCTTTGAAGCGTCTATATATAATTTTACATATCCGTAATATTGATCGATGTGTTCAATAACTGTGTTGAAGTTTACTCCATTTCTAGTTTGTTCTAATATTTTTAAGTAAATGGTAAATGGAGCTTATTTATATAGCGCTTTCCAGCCCCCTGTGAGGAGCCCCAAAGCGCTTTACAATACCAGCCATCCACCCATTCATTCAGACATTCATTCACCGGTAGTGGTAGCCTGCCTTACAAGGCGCCATCCAGACCTACGGGAGCAACTCGGGGTTAAGTGTCTTGTCCAGGGACACGACACATGGTGGGCAGATGCGGGATTCGAACCTCCAACCTTCCGATCGGGGGTCGACTGCCATTACCACTACACCACGGCCGTCCACTGTTGGATCTGTGAATAACCATGGATGTACGTTTGAAAGTGGAACCGTTGGGCTGACATTAAGATCATCCACTTGAATTTCTGTTGATTTTTTATTTATGGTCCAACCAAAGATTTTTATGCGTTTCTTTTCTTTTTCCCAGCATGGTTTCAATACTTCTTGTGTTGGATGGTTTTGTTCGTGTCCTTTCAGATTTGCCCTGTAGGTTAACGCTAATTGTTCTCTTCTAATGTTCAGTGGTGGTTCTCTCATTTCTACCAATATTGATCCTGTATGTGTTGTTTTTAATGCCCCGGTAATAATCCTTAAAGCTGGGGTATGTAAGATTGTAATGTAGTCTGTAACTTTTCAAACAATATATATTTTAACATATTTCTTCACTCTGTCACTAGATTGATGTTAGAGAGGTAATCTCTGAAAAAAAAAAAATATTGTCCCCTTGCTTCTCCAGGTGGTAAATAAGCATTTCTAAAAAGAAAAAGTGACCCGCCATTTTCCAGCCAATAAAAACAAAGTTTGTAACCAGCCAATAAAAACCGAGCTTGAATTTGAATCAGCCAATAAAAACAGAGCTTGAATTCAAATTTCAACAGACCACAAGGGGGCAGAGCCATATATGGCTCTGAGGGGGAGGGATCAGAATGCTTTGCTTGTTGAATTTTTTTCTAAGTGCTGCTGTTCTACAGAAACTGCAGACTGAACCTTTAATGCCTGATACTGAATACTGTTTAACTTTTCTAAACTTGTTTCTGAAGCTGAACTATAAACGATACTCCCATAGTCTATTATTGATCTGATTAATCCTGTGTAGATGGTCCTTTGTGCTTTCCTGTCTGCACCCCAGTCTTTTCCTGTCAAACACCTCATGATATTTAAAATTCTTTTACATTTATCTGTAACTTTTTGGATGTGCACTGTCCATGTAAGTCTCACATCAAACCAGATACCCAGAAATTTAAATTGTTTTTTTCTTTCAATTACTTTTCCATATAACTTGAGTTCAGTATTGTTAGGTATGGTTTTTCTTGTGAAAATTACTGATTTTGTCTTGTCCACAGAAAATTTAACTCCCCACCTATTAGACCATGTTTCAACTGTTGTTATTGCTTCCTGCACCTTTTTTTAGAATAAACTGTAGATTTTTGCCTCTCTTCCACAAAGCGCCATCATCAGCAAATAATGATCTCCCCATTCCTATTTCTACGTCATCAAACATGTCGTTTATCATTATGGAGAAAAATAGAGGGCTAACTATACTTCCCTGCGGCGTCCCGTTCTCTATTGTTTGTCCGTCAAGCCAAAGACGAACTTTTAAACTCACACGAACAGCAGAGCAAGTTCAGTTCACAGATTCAGTGTGACTCTGTATCATTTTGATGACAACTTGCTTGATTGATTGAGTAAATTAAACGTCCCGTGCAGCGCAACGTTCACCTGTACGTCCGCATGGCAGCCATCTTGTGATCTCTAAAAGCCCCCTCCAGCAAATCTAAAGTGGTCCATAGGTCACCAGTTGATAACCACAGTTGTAGCAGGTTGTTATGGCTCCGGACATGTTAGTGAACGGAGGCATAAAAATGGCTCTTTTGGTACGGAGAGATTTAATGTATACAGCGGTGCTTATACATTTATTTTACAGACTGTCCCTGAACACACCGCGAAAGTGTTATGCAAACGCTTGCGCTGCGGGACAGGGAAACGTGCAGAGAACGAAGAGTAGTCAAGGAGGTTATTCTGTATGAAAAGTGTCTCGTATGATTTGAATAATAAAGCCACGTCAACTCCCAACCAGTATGTTTAAGCGTGCAGAGAAACATCACAGCGTCACTCACCCGGAAGATGGTGGCGGCGTTTCGCTTTTGAAGTTGCTGCTGTCCGAACTGGGATTTTAGTTCCTCCACCCTTCTCTTTCTCAGCTGGCTTTTCGGTGGGAAGTCGATGTCGTATTTTCCATGAACAGTCCGAAATCTGATTGTTTTTGCTTAGTATGTTTCGCTGCGTTCCACCTTCGCGCCATTGTTTTTCAGAAGCTGCATGAGCAATGACCTAAAGCTCTCATCTGATTGGTTGCCGTGTATGTCAATCAAGTGACGGGATGTTTGATAGGCTAAAACTCAAGATTCAGTTGTCATCTGATTGGTTGCCCTGTATGTCAATCAAGTAACAGGATGTTTGATTTGCTGACAATTTTTTAATGTCACGCTACGGAGAAAAAAAAAAAAAATAATGTCACGTTGCGATCGACCAGTAATGCCTCCGCGATCGACCGGTCGATCGCGATCGACGTAATGAGCAGGTCTGCACTATACTATGGGGTTGCCTCGCTGGATCCGCTGTCCACTCGGCGAGCAATGACCCTGCTCCGGGACCCTCCAGTACACGGAAAGTACACAGTTCTCAAGCAGCTGCTCCTACGGCGCTACTCCCTCTCCGACGCAGAGCATACTGAGAAACTCCTTTCCCTCTCCGGCTTGGGTGATGGCACAGCTCTTGAGCTGATGGAGAGCATGTTGTCCCTGCTGGGATCAGACGACGGTGGGTTCCTCTTCATCCTCCTCTTCCTCCGACAGCTCCCGGATCCAGTGCGCGCTGTGCTGGCCAACTCTCTGCTGCTGCAGCAGAAGGACTACCGCTCGCTGGCGGAAGAAGCTGACCGCATCGCAGTCCAGGCGGTGGTTCCCAAATCTCCAGCAGCATCTTCTGAGCTTCAAGCAACGTCCTCAGAGCCGGACGAGCCATCGGTGGTTGCAGGGATCGCTCTCCACAGGCGTAGAGGAGCCGCCTTTTGCTTCTACCACCAGCGCTTCGGCACCAAAGCACGACGATGCCTCCCGCCGTGCAGCTTCAAGCCGCAGGGAAACGACACCGCCAGCGCTCGGTAGCAGCTGCGGCCGTTGGCGACAAGGAAAGGCTGCTTTTCATAGAAGACTCGAGGTCGGGGAGGCGGTTCCTGGTGGATTCTGGTTCACAGAAGAGCCTCGTTCCCCCGACTGGCTCCGACAGGTTGGTAGAAGGCTGCGGGCCATTGCTAACTACGGCTAATGGCTCTCCCATCAAGACATCTGGTGAAAGGTTGGTGACTGTTTGTTTGGGGCGACCGTGGCACAGTGGTAATGGCAGTCGACCCCCGATTGGAAGGTTGGAGGTTCGAATCCCGCGTCCGCCCACCATGTGTTGTTGTGTCCCTGGGCAAGACACTTAACCCCAAGTTGTTCCCGGTAGATCTGGATGGCACCTTGCAAGGCAGGCTACCACTACCGGTGTATGAATGTCTGAATGAATGGGTGGATGGCTGGTATTGTAAAGCGCTTTGGGGCTCCTCACAGGGGGCTGGAAAGCGCTATATAAATAAGCTCCATTTACCATTATCATTTCCATGACCGGGACTTCCAGTGGAACTTTGTTGTTGCTGCGAGCTCAGTTCCTATTTTAGGTGCTGATTTTCTTTGTGCTCATGGGCTCCTTGTTGATGTTGCTAACAGATGTTTGATCGACGCTCTGTCTTTTTCGTCACTGCCTTGTGCTACACAAGGAGCTGGGCCATTAATAGGAGCCAAGATGGTGTAGTGGCAGGGCTTCCGACTTGGGACCCGAAGGACGCGGGTTCGCGCCCGGCCACTGCATGCTAACTTTTTAGCTTCAGGAAATGTGTTTCAGCGTTTATTGTCAGAGTTCCCTTCACTGACCGTTCCGAAATTTTCCAACACAGAAACAAAACACGGGATCGAACATTATATCCCCACAACGGGTCCTCTGGTTTTTGCGCGTGCATGCCGCTTGATGGCAGCACGGTGGCACAACTGGTAGAGCTGCTGCCTCTCAGCGAGAAGGTTGCCGGTTCAAATCCCGGTCCGGGGCCTTTCTGGGTGGAGTTTGCATGTTCTCCCCGTGCATGCGTGGGTTTCCTCCGGGTACTCCGGTTTCCTCCCACAGACCAAAAAACATGCTTGTTAGGCTGATTGGTGACTCTAAATTGACCCTAGGTGTGAGTGTGAGAGTGGATGGTTGTTTGGTGTGAGTGAGACAGGTCCCTCTTGTAAATGAGTCCCCGTGACTCAATGAGGCTAGCCTGTATAAATAAAGGTTGAATGAATGAATGAATGATGCCACTAAGCTAGCAATCGCGCGGCAAGAGTTTGCTAACATGGAGCGTTTAGGCATTGTGCATCATTCCAACAGTCCGTGGGCCTCCCCCTTGCACATGGTGCCCAAGTCAGACGGCCAATGGCGACCTTGTGGGGATTTCCGCTACCTTAATAACATCACGCAAAATGACCGTTACCCCATCCCCCACATCCAGGATTTTTCAGTTCACCTGGCTGGGACATCCATTTTTTCTAAAGTAGATTTAGTGCGGGGATACCGCAGGTTCCCGTGCATGTGGAAGATGTTCCTAAAACCGCTGTGATCACTCCGTTCTGCCTTTTCAAGTTTTTGCGCATGCCATTCGGTCTTAAAGGTGCCGTCCAAACGTTCCAGCAGTTGATGGATTCAGTCTTAAGGGGATTGTCCTTCGTATTTGTGTAGCTACTTGGACGACATCCTGGTGGCTAGCAGCTCGGCTGAACAGCACATATCCCACCTCCGTGAGGTTTTTCAGCGCCTAGCAGCACATGGCCTGATTGTAAACACAGCAAAATGCCAGTTTGGGTTGCCAGTTATTGATTTTTTGGGCCACCGCATTTCTGCCAGTGGTTCTGTTCCATTGCCAAACAAAGTGCAGGCAGTGTCCAATTTTCCACAGCCCCAGTCTGTGAAGGCTCTACAGGAGTTTTTGGGGATGGTTAATTTCTATAACCGTTTCCTCCCTAGGGCAGCACAACTGCTGCGACCGCTCTATGGAGCGCTAAAAAAGAAAAAGCCCAACGACAGTGTTGACTGGACACCAGAACGCCTACAGGCATTTGGTGATGCTAAAGCTGCGTTGGCCACTGCTGCCCTTTTGGCCCATCCATCCCAAGCGGCACAAATAGCGTTGACAACAGACGCATCTGATGTTGCGGTGGGGGCTGTGTTAGAACAGCAGGTTTTGGGGGTTTGGCAACCGCTTGCATTTTTCAGCCGTACGCTACGGGACAATGAGCTTAAATACAGCGTTTTTGACAGAGAGTTGCTGGCACTTTACCTGGCTACACGCCATTTCAGATTTTTCCTGGAGGGCCGCCAGTTCACTGCATATGTTGACCACAAACCCTTGGTGTTTGCAATGTCCAAAATTTCTGACCCCTGGTCTGCACGCCAGCAACGCCACCTCACTGCGATTTCTGAATTTACAACAGACATTCAGCATGTGGCTGGCAAATCCAACGTGGTAGCTGACTGTCTGTCCCGGGTGCTGATCTCTCCCGTGTACGTTGACATCAATTTTTCTGCTATGGCTGCGGACCAACGTAGTTATGCAGAAATACTCAAGCTCCAGTCTGGGCCCACAGGCCTCAAGTTGGAGGAACGGCAGGTGAATGACAGAGGTCCTCTCCTACTCTGTGACATTTCTACTGGCATGCCCCGCCCTCTGGTTCCAGTTTCATGGCGCCGCCGCGTTTTTGACTCTTTACATTCCCTTTCTCATCCAGGTGTTAGAACCTCTGTGAAACTGGTCAGTTCAAAGTTTGTTTGGCCCGGTCTGCGTAAAGCAGTTAAGGAGTGGGCAGCAGCGTGTGTCCCATGCCAGCGTGCTAAGGTCAACAGGCACACCAAAGCACCTTTGGAACCTTTCTCCATTCCTAGTCGGCGGTTTGATCATGTGCACGTAGACCTGGTGGGTCCTCTGCCTCCATCACAGGGTTTTACACATCTGCTGACTATGATCGACCGGACCACCAGGTGGCCTGAGGTGGTTCCTCTGGCATCCACAACATCTGCAGTTGTGGCCCGGGCATTTATGTCTACCTGGGTTGCGCGTTTTGGCACCCCTTCAGACATTACATCTGACAGGGGCCCTCAGTTTGTTTCGGAGCTTTGGTCTACCATGACCAAGTGTCTGGGGACTAACATCCACAGAACCACCGCTTACAACCCCCAAGCTAATGGGTTGTGTGAACGGTTTCACAGGTCATTGAAAGCTGCACTTAGTGCTGCATTGACCAGTGACAACTGGATTGACCGTCTTCCGTGGGTCTTGCTGGGTTTACGTACCGCAACCAAAGAGGACCTGAGCTCTTCCCCAGCTGAGCTGGTTTTCGGTCAGCCTGTGCTGTGCCGGCGAGTTTTTACCTGAGGTACCCTCTCCACAGTTCACTCCACCGTTGACATATTTTTCATCTCAGGGGGACTATTTTCGTGTCCCTGGCCCGGTACACCATTGTTTACCGCAGTCATTTGTCCCTAAGAGCCTAGAGTCCTCTACATTTGTTTTTGTCAGACACAATGCCCACAGGACACCACTACAGCCTTTGTATGATGGCCCATTTAGGGTTCTCCAACCGGGTCCCAAACACTTCCTTTTAGATTTAGGGGGTCGTAATGAGACAGTCTGTATTGATAGGCTTAAACCCGCTCATGTTCTGTCAGATGATCAGGTTGTTACGACCCAGGCTCCTCACAGGGGCAGACCTCCATCCACGTTGCTAACGGACTGCTGTCCTCCTTCCAGAGACTCTCAACGACCAACGGAGCCCGACTCTTCTGCAGGCCCTCCTCGTCGCCCTCCGCTTCATCAGGCTGGTTCTGCAGGGTCCAGGTTCAGCCGTTCTGGTCGTTTGCTCAAGCCTAAAGTTCTGGACTAGTAATGGACCTTACTGGGTGTTCAGGGGGGGCGTGTGTGGCGGACCACTAGGGGACTCTACTCACACCCAGAGGACAGGATGTTTTATTTTGAAAAGGTTTATGTGTAAGGTGTGGTTTTGGCGCTTACCGCGCAGAGTAGTTGGAGTTGAGTAAAGTGAAGTTCTGCATCCAGTTTCTGTGTAGTCTTTTCTACTCCTCCACAATATCTCTAA
>JBBPBX010001628.1:79029-100074 GCA_038048925.1 Garcialebias charrua | reverse complement strand
TCATTGAAAAGTTCAATGAAATTAATACAGCAAATGGAGCACTCTCAATAATTCATATGGACTGCAGAAGTATTAATGCAAATTTATCTATGATATCAGACTATCTAAAATCATTTAATAAGTCCTTTTCAATAGTAGTAATGTCAGAAACATGGTTAAACCATGGAAAATCACATACTGCTTATATTGAAGGGTACAAATTGTATCATATGAATAGGAAAAATAAAAAAGTTGGAGGAGTGGCTCTTTTTGTAAAAAAATGAAATTAAATGTAGATTAAATATTGAAATGTCTATTGTAGATAATTTAATGGAAATGATAGCAATAGAAATAATAAATATGAAAACCAAAAATATAACAATAAGTTGTGTTTATAGATAACCTGGATCAAGAATTGAATTTTTCACTGATAAAATGTTGAAAATTTTGGTTAAAAGTTGTAACAAAAAGTTTTTTTTGTGCGGAGATTTTAACATTGATCTGGGGACAGTGACTGACTCAAATGACATCAGTACTTTCATGGATTCAATGTGCAGTTTAAGTTTTTTTCCTTTGATTGCTAAGCCAACAAGAATCACATCACACTGTGCTACGCTAATTGATAACATTTTCATTAACATTATAGATGGTGATGTGATAAGTGGTATCTTGATGAATGATTTGAGTGATCATTTACCAATTTTCACAAATTTTAAAAAAATGATGAAATTACTATAAATAAAATTATAAAACAGAAAAAATAATAAACACATTTAAAAAAAAACTTGGACAAATTCAAGGATGACTTAGATAAACAGAATTGGGTTGATGTGTATATAGATGATGTGAACCTATCTTGTGAAAATTTCATGAATGTTCTGGAAGTTTTGTATAAAAAAATTGTGTGAAAAAATTAACATAAGGAAAAATACCATTGATCAACGATGGATGACTAATGGACTAAGAAATGCTTGTTAAAAAAAAGAACTATCTATACTCATTTTTTTTTTTCAATCTAGGTCGTTTGATGTAGAAAACAAATATAAAGTGAAAAAAATAAGTTAACAGGTATCATAAGAAAACAAAAAAGAGAATATTATAGTAATTTGTTACATAAATGTGGTGGTGATATGAGGGCAATGTCGTGAGTAATGAACAGTGTTCTAAAAAATAACAAAAAGGTAATGTGGGTCTTTCTCAACATTATATGGAAAATAACAAGGAAATCTATGATGAACATGGAATATTGAATGAATTTAATAACTACTTTGTAAATGTTGGATCTAGTCTTTCGGCTTCAATACCGAAAGTGGGGAAAAATGTAAATTATTTTATTGAAAATTGTGTGAACAGTATGTTTCTAAAGGGAACTGATAAGGATGAAATAATAAATGTAGTTAAAACATGTACTGACAAAAAAAATCAAAAGATTGTGAGGAAATTGATATGATGGTGGTAAAAGAAATGAGACATGTTATCGAACCATTAACACATATATGTAATTTGTTTTTTGCAACTGGAGTGTTTCCCAACAGAATGAAAATAGCAAAAGCAGTTCCTCTATTAAAAAATGGTGATACATGTGTATTCAATAATTATAGAGCTATATCTTTCTTGCCACAATTTTCCAAAATTCTAGAAAAATTATTTGCGACCAGACTTGACCAATTATTGGATAAAAAAACAATGTTCTAAGTAACAGTCAGTATGGATTTAGATCAAACAATTCAACATCCATGGCTCTTATGGAGTTGATGGAACAAGTTACCACAGCTATGGATCAGAAACAACATTGTATAAGTATATTTGTTGATCTAAAAAAAGCATTTGACACCATTGACCATTCCATTTTACTTGATAAATTAAATAAATATGGTATTAGAGGACCTGCATTGCAGTGGATATTTAGTTATCTGAAAGACAGAAAGCAGTTCATTCAAATAGATGATGTACAAATTTAAGCAACGTTTTATTTGGAGTACCGCAAGGCTCTGTACTTAGACCTAAATTATTTATTTTATATGTCAATGATTTAATGAAGGTGTCTGAGGTTCTTAAATGTGTCCTTTTTGCTGATGACACTACTTTCTTTTTTGTGGGCAAAGATCTGGAAGAAATGTTTGAGTTGATAAATACTGAATTTGTAAAAATACAATATTGGTTTAAATTAAATAAGTTATCATTGAACCTGGAGAAAACTAATTATATGATTTTTAGTAAGAAAAGGCTAACTATTGATGTTCCTTTTAAGATTGATGGTTCTACGATATGTAGGGTAAGGGAGGTAAAGTTTTTGGGTGTAATTATTGATGATAAGTTGTCATGGAAACAACACATACATTTTGTAAAAACTAAAATATCTAAGTCTATTGCAGTTCTGTATAGAGTGTAGTGATACACCTAGCCTTTGATATTTTAGGCTTGACCTTCAAGTAAACCTCTCTGCATCTCTCTGGAACTCTCAGTGTTACACCTTCTTGAGGCCCTCAAGGAGACAAATGGACACTTATATTTTTTACAATTATTATGAATTAATGGACACTAATTAATCAGATTGAACTTTCTCTTTAATGTGTGTTAATTCAGAATTGATCAAACAGTATTTTTGTCATTTCAATGATGATTTTACTAAGATGGTATATTTTAAATATGACAAAGTTAAGAGAACATCTCAGAATGATCGTGCTTTGAACTGTCTGCTCTATGCAGAATAAGTGTCTAAGGTTGAATGGACAATCCTTCGTATTTGTTTGAACTGTTTTTGTTTCGAAGGAAAAGTGCTAGACATAGCTTGCTTTCGGTCTCCCGTCCTTTCTAAAAACAATGAATCAGTTCTCAAAACAAAGTACTGACTTGTGCACATGCACCTGCATCTTCTCACGTATGTTTTCTATGTTTTGTCTACCCTATCATCTGTCACTCAAACTCACTCATTTGCAAAGTCACACCCTCTCTAGGGGTGCAACAACCAATCAGCAGGAAGTATGTGACTAAGTCACACCCCCTTCTTAAGGGGCACTTCCTGCATTTTGGGTTAGAGTTTCGAGGAGAACGAACTGTCAACCTGCTCTCTCCTCTGGAAAAGCTGGAGACGGCCCGGTCATGTGTCAACGACCCACGTCTCAGCTGGGATCATAGTAAAGCCTTACTTTGATCCGTTCACTCATTTTCTGGAAGAATTTGTTTTCTAAAGTTTTATTTTGAAAGTCAGTCTGTGCGCTTGACCGTTGTTTCCTGCCGAGGGAGGCGAGCTTCAATCGTATCGTGAATCAGCCACACACGCTGAAGTCCCGACTGGACGGCCGGTGGACAAACCCATCCACGTGTGTGTCCACAAACTTCTCCACTCTTGTCTCCAAGAGACGAACCTTCAACAGGTAACGAGCCGTGGTGTGGTTGAACGTGCGGGAGCCCAGCAGTCTACTCGTGTGGGAAAAGTGTCACCCAGTCTGGTTCAAAGTAAACAACTTTAGCTTAACTTAGCTCCAGAACTCCTTCCTCCTATTTCTTATTTTTCATAAGCTATAGAGCTTTGGAGCGTGACGTCACGGTCCGCGGCGCAAAGCATGATGGTCCATGGCGCACAGCATTGTGGGAAAGAAATCGCCATTTTAAAAGCCCTCTAAAAGAAGCTCTGTCTCTCGTTTTTTTGTTAGAATCTAAGAAGGTTGTAACAGTTTTGCAATGGTCTAAACATGCTGTGTTATTGGATGTAATGTCCGGTCACACGACCTGAAAGTAGATAGAAAACGGACTTTCAGTTTCTGTTTCCTGCTGGAAGCAGCGCGAGGGAGCTCATGTGTCGGACCTAACAAAAAGGAGATGAATGTCCTGATATCAGCTGTGAAACGTCCTGATATAACTTTCTCCATGTCCCAAAATAACTGCTAGTTTGTTCCAGACATCCTGGTGAGTGTATAAATTCGTTTTGTTGGAGTTGTGCCATAATTTTTGCCACGATTTTGTCCGGGTGTTTAGTTCATAGAAGTGGGTCAGCCTAGTTTAGGTTGGGTTTATATTTTTTATATAACGTAGTCTGATTTTAGACAGAGTGGACAGCTGTGTTATTGTGAAATAAACTGTTTAAAGTTTCTAGTGTGTTGTCACTGTTACTGTATTAATACTGATCTGTGTTCTGATCTATCCTTGTCAAGGCAAAACTTCATATGAAATGAATGAAAACTCCAGAAGAGCTCAGTGAAGCTGCAGATGGAGAAGCAGGGACCAGCAGCTACAAATACTGTACACCGTCCATGTTGCTCAGGTAGTACCACATAAAACAATTTCTTCATGCACAAACAGAAAGGTAGTAGTCATCTGTTACAGAACAGGTCAGAGCTGAATAAAAACCAGCTGGAAAAAGTAAATTTAAAGTATTAAATAGGACTTCCTTGTTTTGTCATCATTGTTTAATGTGTCACACAAAACTCTGTCTAATACCTGTGTCTTTTTCTCTTCAAGGGATGGAGGTGACAAGCTCATAACAGAAGGACGTTGTTATCTGACAGAGGCTTTGATATTAGACTGTGTGAGAGTCAAGGTTCTTTATTGTCATTCACATCACATGTTGTACGTGAGGTGGAACGAAGCTGTGTACACAGGGTCCCTCTCAACGTTTCATCAAAATCTTTCCAGATATTTAGCTAACAAACAGCGTTGAGTCCATTAGTTAACGGCAACGTTCAGAGCAGACGTGTGGAACAAGGCGCAGCCCTCAGAGCATGCGTTAAGGACAACTCTCAGCTCACCTGCAGCCCTCAGAGCATGCGTTAAGGACAACTCTCAGCTCACCTGCAGCCCTCAGAGCATGCGTTAAGGACAACTCTCAGCTCACCTGCAGCCCTCAGAGCATGCATGAAGGACAACTCTCAGCTCACCTGCAGCCCTCAGAGCATGCGTTAAGGACAACTCTCAGCTCACCTGCAGCCTGTGTGAGAGTCAAGGTTCTTTATTGTCATTCACATCACATGTTGTACGTGAGGTGGAATGAAACTGTGTACACAGGGTCCCAGTTACAGCCAACAAAAGTACAGTATAAATGAATGATGTGCTGAAGTTAAAATCCCATCATTCACTAAAGGGAGATTTCCACTTGATACTAATGATTTTGAAAACACATGAGCACACCTTAGAATTCATGTGGAAAGTATCACTGGTTGCATGAGAAACAAATATAAAATGTTACATAGAACTACACCAGTTAACTATACTGGTGCTTACATGTGAAAGTGAAGAGGAGACACTTCTTCAGATTGTGTATGTGCTGTATGTAAAATGTAGACTGGAGAAAAAAAATTATATTTGATGGACTCGTTGTTTTGAAATATTTTTACAGTTGAATAATAACAAGTGGTTGTTTTTTCTCATTTAATAAAAATTAATATGGTAAACATTTATGAAATATTTACTTCAGCACTAACATGTAAACATGATGAAATTGATCACATTTGTAGTAAACATTTGATGTATTAACAAATTTCATTAACAGGGATTAACCTGTCCAAATAAAAGTTGAATGAATGAATTTCAGGTAAGAAATAAACATAAAATGAAACATCCATTTTGAAGTAAACATTTGATGTAATTAAACATTTCTAGTAACAATGTGATGAACATTGTGTAAGTTAATACATTTTATAGAAAATGTGCAAATATACAGCATGATTTACATAATTATGTATCCCTTGAAGCTGGAGAACAAACTGAGAAATATCTTTAGGAAGCTTCATGCTTTCTGTAGACGTCCAGCTATGGCTGTGTGGGTCCACACAAGGTCACAGTGGTTTGATTGTGCACCTGTGCAGGTGGACGATGCTTCTTCAGGTGAACTTCATCTCCTGCCTCCACAGCTGCTGGATGCTGCATGTCTTATATTTGTAAGGGAACTTTCTCCAGGCAGCAGCGATCACACTGAGTCCATCAGGAGATGCTCCATGTTCAGGAGTTGGATTTTGTACTGCTAGCTGTATTTTTAATGCATCACCCTCATGACTCAGAGAGCAGAACCTGTGAACACGCAATTAAAATGGTGAATGAAAAGACAGAAACATTTGTCTATAATATATATGCATCTTAATACTTATTATATATAAAGTAATCTAATCAAGATTTGTCTACATGTCATTAGACAAGCTCAAGTCATTAAAAATAAGGTAATTTTCTACTTGGAGCTTTGTAAATCAGTTAAAATCCTATAAAAAAATTAAGTGTTCACAAGTTTTAATACTAATAGCATACAGAAGGTTGATTGATTCTGAAAGACATGTATAATTTATGTAAAATTAATGAGCCAACAACGTACCTTCAATGTATTTACAATCTGGGGGCTTTAAAAATGTCCAAATCATCTATGAACCCAGCTGTTCATAGATTGGACCAGCTCTCCCAGTGAATTGTAATTATAAAAATTATTTGTGGTGTAAACACTGACACAGACCAGGTCTGCTAAAATGACTGGGAATGTCAGTGGAGGCAAGTATTACTCCGGGTCTCTGCTCCATTTATTTATTTATTTCAAACGGGCAACATTTCCAATTATACCGATTTTTTCCATGTAGTTTTTTTTTCTCACCTGGGAGAAGCTTATTAGGATACAGTCCACTTTATTTTGCCTGCTTTTCAGAATCGTGACGGAAGATACAGCGCGAAAACAATGGAAAATCTCCTGAATTTCTTTTATTTTTTATGAGGGCAACAAAGATGGCGGTCGAGACGGGAACGCCCCGACACGCCCCCACACAGTGACGTCTGCTCCAAAGCTCTATTAATCTGTCAAGTAATGTGCCAACAGAAAGGTCCAACTGTCTGTTTGTTTTTAATTTGAATTCTTGTCAACGTAGTTATTAAATCAGAGCTAATATCGATACAAATGTTTAATGTAATTTTTGTGATAGTTTCAATAAAAGGTCTATTTTCTGGTAGACCAATATAAATTGAAGTTTCCTGTGAAATTACATTTCTGGCTAATCACATCGTTAGATTTGTTGATTTAATCTGAAAAAGTTGAGACCCCGTTTAACTGATGGTAAGTTTGAGACAGTCTAAAACCTGCTCAAATCTATCATCTAATCTATAGGTAAGTCAGTAAACTGACCTCGTTTGTGTTTAATTACACAAACGGCCCATAGATTTCCTTTACAAGAGTTAGAGATCCATTAAACGATAAAGCAATGTATTTGTTGTACAATACAATAATATTCCTGCATTTAATTTATTGTGTTGAGGTTTGGAGTACAGCATGTAAAACAGTAACTAAACCTATTTTTATTTTACAGAAAAGAGCTATAAGGATTATCACTAGAAAGCATTATTACCATCCATCAAATGTTTTGTTTTGCAAATTGAAATTATGGTACTGAAATTTTACGATTTGGTTGACTATAATATTCTTTTAATATTGTACAAAGCTCAGAACTTCACATTGCCCTCAAATATCCAAACTTTTTTGTAAAAAAGAAAAGTACTTACAATCTTAAGGGTACAGATATTTTTGTTATGCCACAGCGTAGAACTAGTTTAAGGAGTAAGTCTACTTTAATTTATGGAATAGGTCTGGGGAATGGTTTAGAAAATGATATCAAAGCTGAAAAATGAATGACTTTGTTTAAGAAAATTATTAAGATTAGATTTCTGTAAAAAATATATATAAATTGGTTGGTATCAAAATTTTGTGTATGGTAAAGTATGATGAGTAATTTATTGTGTAATTTTTTTGTGGATTACTTTTGTTTGAATTGATTGTTTGAATTAATTTTGTTAAAGAAGGGGCAGACATAATAAGATTTTATCTTCTTCTGCTTCCTTTCATTTCATGTATTGTTTGTTTTTTTATTTATGTGGTGTTGTAAATAGTGTTTTTGTGCCCTTTTAATTTTGAAATGAATAAATTTACAAAATTTCAAAAAATAGTTAGAGTTTTAAATTAAGATCAGCATCTTTTCAGCTTTCAATTCCTGACATGTTGTTTATTCAGACACAAACTCATAAACCTGAACTACACTTTTTTAAATGAAGAAAATATTTTCCAATGAGTAACCCAGCCAAACAATCATTTAACAACCCCTGACTATTGAGAGATAAAATATTGTATTTTGTTATATTTATCAAGTGCAAAAGGAAGATATTTGCAACAAATCTAAAAATGTTATATTATTTTAAGTTAAAAATCATCTTGTTTAGTCTAAAATCACAAGATGTAAAAAAAATTGTTCTGGGTGATATTTTTACTTTCATTGAGCTATTCCAATTTAGAAACACCAGTTATCATGGCCTGTGTGGTTTTGAACCCAAAGTGCAGACGCATCAGATTCAAAGATAAAATTATTATTATTATTTAAATAAACAAAAGAACTGATGTAGCAGAATAACGTGGAGGATTAACAGGGAGACAGGAAATCAGAGAATGACGCTTTGAGAAGACAATCCACAGACCAATGAGAAGACACAAAGATGCAGAATTTACAGGGACACTAATGAGAGAAAATGATGATTGTAGTGGTACACCTCTTTCTCTGAAAACTTTCAGTGAGACATCTCTTTCTTGGAAAACCTTCTCTTTATTTTTGTTTCTAATTTAAATAATCAAAATAATAACCTTTTGTTATTATATTATCATTATTATGTTCAATATTTTTATAATCAAAGACTCTGTTTAAATCGAAGGACAGGTCAGTGTTCTTTCAGTATTTGTAAGACAGTTTAATCAGTTTTAATCATTAAACTGGCGTCTACTCTAATCCTTTTTCCTCCTCCTCCTTCTCCACTAACCTCCTCTTGACCTCCACTAAACTCCTCCTACTTCCTGGTTGAAATAACCAATAGGAAAGTAGCGAGTACACGGAAGTCAGGCTCTCTTTAAAAGTTCTAACTTGCCTGAGTCATCAGTTGCGTTGAGGAATTGAAGGAGTCATGATCTTCTTGGACTCATCGTTGAGCTGTTGAACGGGCGTCATGAGCCAACGACCTCATCATCAGTTTGGATTACAGCACGTTCTCTGTATATCCAATCAAGCTTAAAAGCTCCAAACCTTTGAGTAAAAAAATTCCTTCATGAGGAATAATTTATTTTGAAAATCAACCGGAACTGCTGTTACTTCAATCGATCAAGGCGGACACTGCGAGACGCTGTAAAGGTAAACGGACATAACCGGACCCAAAGGAGACTGACCGTCTTTGCAAGATAACGAGTTGCTGATTATTTACCCAGCGTACCTGAGTTTAGCTGGCTATTGCATGGAAGAGCTGCCATGTCCTGGTTGAAACTCACTCAAAGATAACTTCCACTATTCCTCCTTTTCCTTAATCTATTTCTTTGCCAGTAACATTTAAGTAAAAGTGCCTTCAGATATAAGTTAATTCATTCAACCTTTATTTAGTCAGGTAAATCTCATTGAGCCTCGAGGGCTCATTTACAAAAGTGACCGACAATTGCCATCTCATTACTTGATCTGTTGTTCCTTGAATACACATCGACTGATAGAAATTATGGACATGTAATTTCATCTGTTGATGTTAATTTATAGGAAGTTGAAATCAATCAATCAAAGTGTACATGTTATGATGTTATTTTAATGATCTGTTATAAAAATTACCGCATTTCCTTGATGGGTCAAATATAATAACGTCTCATGGTCACTTATACATCTCATCTGGTCACACAAGATATATGTTTAGCCCAAAAAGAAGAGAATCCGTGAATAAATAACAATTCATATTCTTTGAACTTGAACTACACCATCATCCCCCAACATCATCCCCCAAACGCTCATCCTTAAACTGGACAGTCTGGGGCTGAATACCTCAATGTGTAACTGGCTGCTAGACTTCCTGACCGGGAGACCACAGACAGTACGGGTCGGGAGTAACACATCTAGCACCATCACATTGAACACAGGGGCCCCACAAGGATGTGTGCTGAGCCCCCTTCTATTCACCCTGCTAACACACGACTGCACACCATCATACAGCTCCAACCACTTCATCAAGTTTGCGGACGACACAACAGTGGTAGGTCTCATCAGCAACAACAATGAGACGGACTACAGGAACGAGGTGAGCCGCCTGGCCTTGTGGTGCGGACACAACAATCTCACTCTCAACGTAGAGAAGACAAATGCAAATGCATTTTGTTAAAAGACAAAGTTGTTATAATCTTAAGGGGACAGAGATGTTTGTAAAACCACAATTCAGAACTAGTTTGAAGGGACGTTCTACCTCAATCCAGGGAATTAGATTATGGAATGGCTTGGAGAATGTAGTTAAAAATGCCAAGTCAATGTTTACATTTAAGAAAATGATCAAAACGAATGTGTTAAAAAAAAATGAAATAGCGTAATGTGTATTGTATTAGTTAGAAAATTAGAAAGAGTTAGTCATTTTGTACTGTTGGTTGAAGATTATTATTGTTTAATCTGATTGTTGGAAAAAAGGGGCAGATATAATAAGATTTATTCTTCTTTCTGCTACCTTTCATTTTTTTATATTTTGTACATTATCATTTATGGGATTGTCTTGTATTGTTTCTTTTGTAAAAAAAAAATGAACAAATTTAATAAACATAAACAAAGGAGATTGTTGTGGACTTCAGGAAGAGGGATGCCCAACATGCCCCTCTGACCATCAACAGCACCGCAGTGGAGAGAGTGGACAGCACCAAGTTCCTGGGAGTGCACGTCTCAAAGGACCTGTCCTGGAGCAGGAACACTGCATCACTGGCCAAGAAGGCTCACCAGCGTCTCTACTTTCTCCGCAAGCTGAAAAGGGCTGGAGCTTCAACCCCCATCATGTGCACCTTCTACAGAGGTGCCATAGAAAGTGTCCTGACCAGCTGCATCACTGTGTGGTTTGGTGCATGTACTGCATCCTGCCGCAAGAGCCTCCAGCGCATCGTGAGAGCAGCTGAGAAGATCGTCGGCACCTCCTTCCCCTCACTGCAGGACTTACACAGCAACCGCCTCACTCGGAAAGCCCTCTGCATGGCAGGTGATCCCACACACCCACTACACAGCTGCTTTAGACTGCTGCCATCAGGGAGGAGACTGAGGAGTCTCCAGGCTCGAACCAGCAGACTGAGAGACAGCTCTGTTCATCAGGCAGTCAGGATGCTAAACACTCTGCCTGCTCTGCCTCCCCTCCCATTTGAACTGCCTTAACACAAAAAACTTTCTCACACATTACCACACAACACAAAGATTTTAACACTGGACTCTGTGTCATCAAACGGGTTATTCACTAAACTCTCGGTCATGTGCTCATTCAGTTTGCACTACTTCTCATATTTGCACTAATGTTTGTATTACATCACTGCCTATAGTCATACTACTGTTTACATTCACTGTTTACATTTATTAATACTGTTTACATTTATTACTACTGTTTACATTTATTACTACTGTTTACATTTACACTACTTTTATATCTACACTACTGCTGATACATATACAGTATTCTCTGACTAGCCTTATTTAAGGATGCCCAATGTGCCTTATGTGCCTTACTGCATATGCCACTTTGCCTCTATACCAACATCAACTACCTCATACATATACTGTGTACATTAACTCATATGCTGCTTTGCCACTCTTTGCAAATGTCAATGCTAGAACCTTCAGTTTATTTTATAGATATACTTTTTATACTACTATGCAAAAACTCAGGACAGTATTACACTTTTATTATTTCATTTTATGCTTATGTTCATTAAATGTTTAGTGTTTTAGTGTTGGTGTAAATTTTCATACTTTTATACTACTATGCAAAAACTCAGGACAGTGTTACACTTTTACTATTTTATGCTTATGTTTATTAAATGTTCAGTGTTTTAGTGTTTAAATGGTTACTGTTGCACCGAGGGACTGAGAGAAAAGCAATTTCAATCTTGTGTATGTCCTGTACATATTGCAGTTCTGAGAATAAAGTTGACTTTGACTTTGAACTAGTCTTGAATAAGCAATTAAGGTTGTGACAGGTTAAACTGTCTCACATCCTACATACTAGTGGACCGTAAGTGTCTACTACATGATGAACACCTGGAGTGATTGGGCTAAAGACCATGGTGTGACGTGGAGCTGGC
Source organism: Garcialebias charrua (assembly GCA_038048925.1). Taxonomy (NCBI): domain Eukaryota; kingdom Metazoa; phylum Chordata; class Actinopteri; order Cyprinodontiformes; family Rivulidae; genus Garcialebias; species Garcialebias charrua. The sequence continues at coordinate 88,025 of JBBPBX010001628.1, read as the reverse complement.
AACATGACGGAGAACACTGGGAATGCAGGAAAATACAAGGATCACAAAACACAAATGATGGTGTAGTCACACCGAGCAGCGTTTCGGCAGCAGGAGCGTCTTGGCGTCGGGCGTCACGTCGCGTGCGTGTTGAGCGTGCTGGGAAGCGTTTTTCCGTGCACGTGAACCGGCTTCAGCCTCCAAACCGCGCATTCAACATGCTGAAGATTTCGCGGTTCAAACTTTCAAACGCCGCTCAACTCTCCCTGATTGGTTGGTGTGTCAACCAATCAGGGAGAGTCGGGTGGAGAAGAGAGGGGGAGAAGAGAGGAGGAGAAGAGACGGGGAGAGTCCCTATGTGACGCGGAAACGAGGGTGCGCGCGCACTATGTGACGTATTGTTTGTGGGACACAGAAAAGACCCGCGAGGTCGTGTACTATGGAAGAGAAACTCATTGTAGCTGTGTGTTCGCGACAAGTCCTTCACGACCAGTCAAGTCTGCTCAACAGAGACGGAAATAAAAAGCTCCTCGCCTGGCGGAGTGCGCAGGACTCTGTGCGCAGGACTCTGTATACCGGTAAGCTCCTCCCACACACCCAGCAGCTGTTTCGCGTTCTGGCATTCTGGTCCAAGTAGGTCTGGACACCAAGTGCGTCCACTTGCGTGCGTGAGGAGCTTTTTGGAGGATGAAAAGCTGCTCGGTGTGACTACACCATAACACAGATCCTCTTACCAGTTCTCCTGAGATGCCTGCTTTTGGACCGTGTGAGGGACTCAAGATGACCAGGAGAAAACCCAAATATGCTCCAGGAGCGCATGTAAAGTTCACACAGAATTTACCATCCAAGTTTCCAATCTGCGATCTTGCTGTGAGGTGATGGCGCTAACCAGATGCACCACTATGCAGCTAACAATACATTTATAAATGGTATCAGTAATTTAATTAAATTATTTTAAGTGATTGTGTGTGTGTTTCTTAATATGTTAATGCATTCATTCTTCTGTTTGCATAAGTGACACATTTGTCTTTATTTTAAAGCTTTCCTAGGGCTCAGAATGACCTTATGTCTCCTGATAAAGGGCAGATTTATTGCAGTACCTGTTAAATTATCTCCTCTATTTTCTATTAGTGCAAAGGAAGGACTGCTTCAGAAATCTGTGATGATTTATGCTTCTGCATGCTCCTTAAAGTAATCCACAAGGTTGTTTCATGGCAACGTCTCTTCTTCTCTGCCTGCACAATGGTAGGTTAGGGCTCTAAAACTTTGTGCACACACACACACACACACGCACACTCTTTTTCTATTCTTGTGAGAACATTGTGTTAAATTTTGTTGACATCCATTCATTTCTGGAGCCTAACCCAGATCATAATCCTAACCTAAACATAACTTATACCTTAGCCTTAAACCTAACCCAAAGACAATGTCCCACTATAATAAGCCCAGAATTTGATCCTCTCTGTAATAAGTTTTCAAGGCTCAATGGGAACCAACCTGTATAAATAAAGGTCTAATAATAAAACTGACAAGGTGGGCAATTGTACTAAAAAAGAAGTTCTAAAGAGGTAATAAAACCATGTGTACAACCTTGCATATTAAATAAATAAGGTTGGTTTAAAATGCCCACTTAAAACCTAAAAAGCATGCTTTTGACTATAACGATACACTATTTCAGAAGAACACATAAAATTCTAGCCAAACCAGGTAACCTGAAAGTTTTATAACATGCTGTAAGCAACATTATCAGTAGTTGAGTTAACATCCAAAAAACAGAAATGGAAACTCCTCACTGTCCAGACTAGGGACATGCAATACCACTTTTTTTTTACTGAGTACAAAAACTAATATTCAAGTACCGTATTCTCCGGTGTATAATACGCACTTTTATTGCTCATTTGAATATCCTGCGTATTATACACTGAAGCGTATTATCTATGGATTTTTTCCCATATTTTTAGACCCATTTTTAGCTCTGATTTGCCGTTTTTCATTTTGGCCAAAAATTGTGTAGTACCAGTTTTGGCCGCTATGTGCGCTAATGCGCCCTGTAGTCTGTTTACCTGCAGACTGTAGCTGGAGGCGTATCCTGTTATTCGTGTATTCTATAAAACCCATCACCCCCGCCAAATCACTGAGAGAGAGCAGGAGAAATCAACAACTACACATTCGAGAACAAAGAGAGAAAATGCCGCCAAAAAGAAATTCGTATACTGCAGAATTTAAGCTGCAGGTAGTTTTATTTTAATTAAATTCAGCTGTACATTACAAATTAAGTCATCTAGAGACTTCTTTTAATTTTGTTAGTTTAAATGTCATCAAATGAATAACCTTGTGTGTTACTTGTATAAGCATTATTGAATCCAATGTTTGATAGTCATCAAGACTGTTTAATTCAAACTGTTTAAATTCATGCTGAATAGCAAATGTTATTCCAAAATGTTATTCATGAAGGATTTCTCTTCTCAAACCTGCAGTGAAGATTCAGTGACACTGTTTATCTCATTTTAGTTTGAGCTCAGGACAATCTCCTCAGAAGAGACTTTTGTTTTTGTCCTAATTAATAATCAGATGAATAATATCTGTTTTTGCTATTATCATTAACATAGGTCCCATATGTGACGCTTTAATGACGTTGTTTTAACCAAACCAACAGGTTAACAGTGTTGTGTGTAGTGTTAAGATCAGTTTTTATCATAAAATGCTGACATCTGAAACTAACAACTTTATCTTTCTGACAATTTGTAATGTTTGATTCAAATTAAAAGTAATAAAAGTATTACTGTCCCTTCAGGAATAACTCCCAAAAAGTTCATTACTGAGAGCGATTAGAGAAGTGTTTCTGAGGTCACGGTTGTATCACTATAGTTTCAATGGGTTTGGCGCCATCTAGTGGCCATAAAAAAGACTGTCACGGCAGCGCGTATTATACACCGAAGCGTATTATCTAAGGGTTTTTCTGATTTATTTCCAAAAATTGGCCAAAGCGTATTATACACCGGAGCGTATTATACACCGGAGAATACTGTACTTGCCAATATTGAGTACTAATACAAACACTAATAAAACCCAATACACTTTTTACAATTTACAAAGTATTTTAAAAAGTGTCTGAAAATCAGAGGAGCTTATCTGTTGTGTAAAATCTTATATAGATCCAGGACAGCAAATTAATTTTCTAAAATTGCCTATTAGTAATAGGAGACATTGTTCAAAAGTTCCTGCTCAGATCTATATGTTCCCAGGAACTTGTCTGCTCAGTGACAGATGTGAGAGTTCCACTGCCTGCAGCTCCTCCTTCAAATTGGCCGCTGATTACCACCAGCTGGCGGCCATCCATCTGGTCCTTCTACTATCTAAGGCTGCAGTCCAGTGTGACTCATCGCTGGAGCATTGTATCCTTCTGGTCATCCTGTCTCCTCGACTCCTGTTTGGCTCCGAGTTCCCGTGGTCCTGGTTCTTGTCCTTTGTGCCTTGCCTTCATGCATGTCCAACCTGCGTTGCCTGCTCTCCTTGAACTCATCTCTGGTGTTCTCTGGTGGTTCACATCCGCGCCCAATGCATGCGCCTCCACCTGTAAGGAAATACAAGCAAGCATTATTGAGTGCTACAAGTGGAACTCACTGAACCAACTCTCTTCCCCAGGATCTCCGAGAGATGACCAACTGTAAATAGCTGCACTGTAAATAATAATCACTGTTCTTTTTCTAACTGAATCTTGTCCTTTCTGGTCTCGTACTACTCTGGGTTCCCCGCGTTGTGACAACAGATTGTAGTCATTTGCATTGACTGCTGTTAGAAAACTCTTTATACTTGGTTTTGTGTTGGATTTTTCAGATGTTTTATTTAGTTTGAAAGTAAAGTCATTCCCTATTCTTGACAATATTTGTAGTCTGCTTTACTTTTGTCACCATCACTCACTTTGAACCACTGTTCTGTGGTTGCTTCATTTGGTGGTATGGATTATTACTGCTATGTACTGATGAGGAGTGTGGAACAGAATAGCCATCTCAAATAAAATGAAACCAAGCCAAAATATGAACCTACCTCCAAACAGCTGATATTGTTCTTCCTTTACCACCTGACAGCTCAACTGAGAGGTGAATGCCATACGGTAGTTCAGAGTGAGTTATTTTTAATTCAAAATGGATATTCTTGTTGGACTTTTATTTAAGTGCTATTCTCCTTCAAGATACATTTACCTGACGCTAGAATAAATGCAATGTACATTATGCAGCAAAGGAAGTTAGAAGATCAGACATATATCCATTATGGAGCGATGATGGACAGGCAATGTCAAAGTCAAAGTCAAAGTCAACTTTATTGTCAGAACTGCAATATGTACAGGACATACACAGGATTGAAATTGCGTTTCTCTCAGTCCCTCGGTGCAACAGTAACCATTTAAACACTAAAACACTGAAACATTTAATAAACATAAGCATAAAATAGTAAAAGTGTAACACTGTCCTGAGTTTTTGCATAGTAGTATAAAAGTATGAAAATTTACACCAACACTAAAACACTAAACATTTAATGAACATAAGCATAAAATGAAATAATAAAAGTGTAATACTGTCCTGAGTTTTTGCATAGTAGTATAAAAAAGTATAAAAAGTATATCTATAAAATAAACTGAAGGTTCTAGCATTGACATTTGCAAAGAGTGGCAAAGCAGCATATAAGTTAATGTTGTAGTGATATAGGCCTTTGTCTTGACCTTCAAGTACACCTCTCCACATCTCTCTGAAACTCTAAGTGTTACACCTTCTTGAAGCCCTCAAGGAGACAGATGGACACTTATATATTTTTACAATTATTATGAATTAATGGACACTAATTAATCAGATTGAACTTTCTCTTTAATGTGTGTTAATTCAGAATTGATCTACAGTATATTTTTGTCATTTTTAATGATGATCTGTTACTTTCATGAGCTTTGACCTTCTGCTGGTTTTATTTCTGCAAAAGCAAGCAAGACTCTGTCGCTAAGACACAGTTCAGGGTAAACTGTTAGCTGTTCAGCTTCCTTCTCTGTTTTGTCTGTGAAAGTAGACATAACATTAGCTGTGTTCACAGGCAGGCCATCTGGCCGATTTTATGTAAACAGTTTTCCTGGTGTCCGTCAAGAGACTTTCGGCCTATGGGATCATACTTCCATCTTTTATTTTGTTAACCAGCCTGTAGCCGTTGAGGAGGTGGGGAGACCCCACCTCCCCCATATAATGGGCACTTCCTATTTGGAAGTTAGAGTTTCGAGGAGTACGAACTGTCAACCTGCTCTCCTCTCTGAAAGCTGGAGACGTCCCGGTCAGGTGTCAACGACCCACGTCTCAGCTGGGATCATAGTAAAGCCTTACTTTGATCCATTCACTCTCCTTTCTGAAGAATTTGTTTTCTAAAGTTTTATTTTGAAAGTTCAACCAGTGCGATTGGAGTCTGTTCCTGCCGGTGAACGCGTGCTCCCGCTCGTCTGACCCAGTCATACACGCACGAAGTCATCTGGACGCTCACTGGACCACACAGTCCGTTAGTGTCCACAAACTTCTCAGTCCTCACCTCGCAAGACGTCTCGTCACCAGGTAAAGAGGCTTGTTTGTATGCTGCACGTGTGAGAAGCCCAGCTAAGATCCGTATGGGAAAGCTTGCCACCCTGGTTGTTTTCAAAATAATTAACTTTAGCTTAACTTAGCTCCAGAACTCCTTCCTCCTATTTCTTATTTTCCATAAGTATTTAATATGTTTGTTTTCATCATGGTAAACTTTAAGTAATGTGCCAACAGAAAGGTCCAACTGTCTGTTTGTTTTAATTTGAATTCTTGTCAACGTAGTTATTAAATCAGAGCTAATATCGATACAAATGTTTAATGTAATTCTTGTGATAGTTTCAATAAAAGGTCTATTTTTTGGTAGACCAATATAAGTTGAGTCTAAGCGTGAAATTACATTTCTTGTCTAATCACAGTAAAAACAACTTAGTATCGGAAAAAGGAAGAACTCGCACTTTGGTGGCAGTTTGTGCAAGATTAAAGTCTGCTAAACTGCGCATCCAATAATGGTGGCTCAGTAAGTGTTTAAATACCTTACTACCTCATTATTATTCAATTACAATGTACACAGTATATGTATGAGGTAGTTGATGTTGGTATAGAGGCAAAAGTGGCATATGCAGTAAGGCACATTGGGCATCCTTAAATAAGGCTGGTCAGAGAATACTGTATATGTATCAGCAGTAGTGTAGATATAAAAGTAGTGTAAATGTAAACAGTAGTAATAAATGTAAACAGTATTAATAAATGTAAACAGTGAATGTAAACAGTAGTATGTAAACAGTGAATGTAAACAGTAGTATGACTATAGGCAGTGATGTAATACAAACATTAGTGCAAATATGAGAAGTAGTGCAAACTGAATGAGCACATGACCGAGAGTTTAGTGAATAACCCGTTTGATGACACAGAGTCCAGTGTTAAAATCTTTGTGTTGTGTGGTAATGTGTGAGAAAGTTTTTTGTGTTAAGGCAGTTCAAATGGGAGGGGAGGCAGAGCAGGCAGAGTGTTTAGCATCCTGACTGCCTGATGAACAGAGCTGTCTCTCAGTCTGCTGGTTCGAGCCTGGAGACTCCTCAGTCTCCTCCCTGATGGCAGCAGTCTGAAGCAGCTGTGTAGTGGGTGTGTGGGATCACCTGCCATGCAGAGGGCTTTCCGAGTGAGGCGGTTGCTGTGTAAGTCCTGCAGTGAGGGGAAGGAGGTGCCGACGATCTTCTCAGCTGCTCTCTGTTGTCTCTGTTGTCTCTGCTGATGTGCTCCCTATATTGCATAGGCCAGGGGTGTCAAAGTCAAATACACGGAAGGCCAAAAAAACAAATTTGCTACAAGCCAAGGGCCGGACTGGTTCAATGTTTATTATAAGGGGGTGAGGTAAAAAAAATAAAAATTCTTTCTGCACTCTTTTCATTCAGTGTTTTCTTTTTGATGAATTTGTTTTATTTTGTCTCTTTTAAATGAATGAATAAATGAAATAAATAAAATATTAAATAGCTTTACATCTGCTAAGTTCTTGGCATAAACTAACACAGACATGTTCCTGTTTTTAGTATTTTACATTGTTTTATAATGTACCGTAGTTGTTTATGTTTCATTTTTTTAACATAGTTTTCTTGTGATTTTTAATGAAAATGCTTTTTTATGATTGTTTACTGTTGGCTGCAAGTATCAAGCTGCGAAATCCTTCATTTTCTACAGCTGACAACTGTTGGTCATTAAAGGGGACCTCAGATGTATTTTTTAAATTTTTATGGTATTTCTGTGGGATATCCAGACCCTATTCCTTCAATTTAATGCACAAAATAATTATTAGATAATCAATTATACCCTTTTTAATTCTGCCATTTTTAACTTTCGTTTTGAACGACCGGTTTCTTGAAGTCCACGCCCTTCAACGATCTGTTCACGCCCTCTGTAACAGCCAGTATCTGTAATGTGTTGTTGTTTTAAAATTAGCTCTTTTTTTATTACTCATTTGACTTACTGTTAGTGTTAGCTTAAGATAACTTACCGAAACCCGTCTGAGCGCGCCGCAGTTTGCTGCTCCTTTTAGCATTAGACCACCCGAATCCGAAGCTAATGTTAGCTTGTTCCTCTTCCGGTTTTCGCCAGCTCCGCTCGTTGCACGCGATGAGATTTTGGGAGTTATCGCTGTTCCAGTGAAGACAACACAAAGTTCACCAAGTGTCTCCCGTAAATTAATCTGTAAGGAGAAGGTCCTCTTGCTGCGAGCCTGCTGCGAGGCTGCTGCAAGGCTGTACAGTTGAAGCTCCGCTCCATCGCGCCGGAAGAGGGTCCCGTCGAACCCGGTCCTTCCGCCTGTGGTCCGCTCGTTTAATTTTTGCCGGCTGCGCGTTGGCAGCGATCGCAAATACACTAAAAATTGAACTAAAACATAAAAATAACAATTATACTTTATTTATAAAGCCATTTAAAAAAACACAGCTGCAACAAAGTGCTGTACACATGAAATTAAGAACATATAAACAAAAGATGAGATGAAATCATGAAAAACAACAGTCATGTGTTTAATACAGAAGTGGGTTGAGCCTAACCAGGGGTTGCTAGGTGAGGGGCTGGACTCAGGTTTGATCTGATTGGCTGGCGGCTTGTGACGTCAATAAATGCAGGAAGTGTGAATCCTGGTGTATTTATCAAAAATAAATAAATCTACTTAGAGTAAATAAACCACTGGGTGCATTTTTTTGGCACAAGGACTGTTTTTTTATGAAGTAAATACCCAAAGTTTAGTAAAAAAACATTAAAAAGTGAATTTTGCATGTGTGGTCCCCTTTAATTATGATGAAGTTTAGCAACTTCTCAGTGAACATTTGAGCTCAGGGGCTTCAGCCAGCTGTATTTTTCTTGTGCAATACGGGGTGCGCCTGGGGCTCTGATTTGAGTCCGCCGCTCTCCGCATGTCCATCTTACAAGACGGTCAGACAGCGGGTCAGACGAGACGGAGCTGGCCGCGGTCAGTTTCCCCATTTCGGTTCGGGCGTCCCGCTGAAGCCCCGGAACTCGAATGGCCAACGTAAAACTAACTTGACCACAGTTTAATATGGCGCTATGGGCTCTACAGAAATTGCACATTGCTGTCTTATGGTGATTAGTGTAAAATACTTCCACACAGCGGACATGTTACGATGAAATGTTGGCTAGTTGTTAGCTAAAGTGCTACACACTCAATCCACACGCTGTAGCTGGCTGCAAACTGAAAGGGATTTCCTGAATGTGAGGCAGGTCTATTTCATGAGACACAACCCCGGATCGGATTGGCCCCACCCCTACTACTACTGTTGCATTGTGGGGAATGTAGTGTTGGTACGTGATGGGAGGGCTTATTATGTTGTTTTTCTTGCAAAATACAAAAATAATAAATAAAATAAAAATTTTAGTACATGTTATGTGTCAGAGGAGGGCTTAGGAATAGGAAAAAAAATAAATAAATTTTGACCAAAAGGGCACTTG
>JBBPBX010001628.1:11175-72648 GCA_038048925.1 Garcialebias charrua | reverse complement strand
TATATATATATATATATATATATACAATATACAGGTGGTCCCCGACTTACGAGCACATCGACATACGAGGTTCCGGACTTACGAGCTGACTAACGAACAGTAAAGTTGTACAGAACATACAGAAAATACAGCACTGGTATGTGTTTTTAGATGAAAGTGTGTTAGCTAACCTTTGTAAACAAGTTTCTGAGCATGTTTATGAACTAGTATGTACGTTTGTGTTGAAAAACGAGTGTTCGTAGTAGCGCTAGCATAAATTTTCCGACTTACGACCGAAAATTCGGACTTACGAGCGACACGTGTTTCGTGTTCCGACATACAATTTTTTGTCTTACGAGATAGTCGTAGTAGCGGAACTCGCTCATAAGTCGGGGACCACTTGTATATATATGAAAAATTGTGCTTTTTATATTGGTGAGATATTTTTATGGAATGGCCGATATTTAACTTTATTGCTAATATCGGCCGATATACCATGCCGATAATATCATGCATCCCAACGTAGAGCACATATACGGCTACCTTACTCCGTATTTTGCAGATACTGGCCCAAAATTTGTTGCGTTCAAAACAGAGTTTGATTCTCAACACATATTCTCACTACCAAATCGCTCAAGATCTTTGTCGAGTCAACTCTGTTAAAAGAATATCATTGTAATGAACCACTGGATGGATTTTAGTGAAGCTTTCAGGAAATAGTCATCAGATACAGGACTACAAGTGTTCAACTTTTGGAACCAGCCCAGAAATAATGAATCTAGTACTGTAAACAAATTTTCAGACAAGAGATCTAAAGACTGGTCAGACATGGATATGATGTTTGTGAAAGATATGAGTCATGTTATTGTCCCTTTTACATATACAGTATATGTAATTTGTCTTTTTCGACAGGAACATTCCCAGACAGAATGAAAGTAGCTAAGGTTGTTCCACTCTTTAAAAATGGTGATAAATGTGCATTTAATAATTACAGACCAATTTCCTTGTTGCCACAGTTCTCAAAAATTTTAGAAAAATTATTTGTTAACAGATTGGACAAATTTGTTGATGGGCAAGATATTTTAAGTGATAGTCAGTATGGGTTTAGAGCAAAGAATTCTACATCTATGGCTCTCATGGAGTTTATGGAAGAAATAACTACAGCTGTTGATAAAAAACAATATGGTGTAAGTATATTTGTTGATTTAAAAAAGGCTTTCGATACCATTCTCCTTGAGAAATTGAATGTGTATGGCATTAGAGGACCAGCGCTGCAGTGGGTACATAGGTATTTGAAAGATAGGAAGCAGTTTGTACAGATAGATGATGTAAGATCTGATTTTTGTAATATCACCTGCGGAGTTCCCCAAGGCTCTGTACTTGGACCTAAGTTGTTTATTTTATATGTTAATGATTTGGTTAATGTGTCGGGACTCCTCAGATGTATCCCCTTTGCGGATGATACTACTTTCTTTTGTTTGGGTGAGGATATGAATCAGATGTTGGAATTGATGAAGGAGTTTGTCAAAATGCAGACTTGGTTTAAACTAAATAAATTATCATTAAATCTAGAAAAAATCCATTATATGATATTTGGTAATAAAAAGAAAACTGCAGATGTCCAATTTACAATTGAGGGTGGTGAGATCTGTAGAGTGAGTGAGGTCAAGTTCTTGGGTGTTGTCATTGATGACAAAATAACTTGGAAAAAATATATAGATTCTGTAAAAATGAAAATATCTAAATCCATTGCTGTACTGTATAAGGTTAGGGACCTATTTAATGACAAAGCGTTGTATTTGTTGTACAACACTATCATTGTTCCACATTTAATTTATTGCATTGATGTTTGGGGAAAAGCATGTAAAACTATTACAAAACCTATTTTTATTTTACAGAAAAGAGCCATAAGGATTATTGCAAGAAAACATTACTGTCATCCATCTAGTATATTATTTTTTCAGTTGAAATTACTGAAGTTCCATGATTTAGATTACCATATTTTAATGATGATGTATAAAGCTCATAACAATGCACTACCCTTAAATATTCAGACACATTTTGTTAAAAGATCAAGCTGTTACAATCTAAAGGGAACTGATGTATTTGTAAAGCCACAGTACAGAACCAGTTTGAAGGGACGGTCTACCTCAGTCCAGGGAGTTGGATTGTGGAATGACTTGGAGTGTGATGTGAAAAAAGCAATGTCAATGTTTGTGTTTAAGAAAATGATAAAGAGTGAATTGTTGAAGAAATACATATGAAGTAGTTCAATGTGTAATATTTCGAAATTTGAAAATTGAGATGAGTTATTCATTTTTTTATTACTTATATACTGTAATTATTGTTTGAATTGATTGTTTTGAAAAGGGGCAGATAGATTTTTTCTTCTTTCTGCCGCCTTTCATTTTATATTTTCTTTTTTATATAAGATACATGTGTTTGTTATGTATTTATTTTTATAAAATGAATAAATAAATAAATGAAAAATGAATGAAAATGAAAACATTTAAGATGGCTGCCACAGCCAGCTGACGTAAAAAAAAAAACACACACTGACTATATTTCAGTTAATTTTATGGGTACAGTATTGAGCTACAATTTCGTGTGGTTGTAGATAGGAGTCATTCCCGAATCCAAACACTTATTTTGAGCTTATGTTGTGATATAGTATTAGATCTTGGATAAAGTATTTTTCAGATTTGACTAAATTGGCTACAACTCAATTATTTCTCCACATTTGATCTTGATTTTAAACTTCAGTCAGAAAAGCAGCGAGTGATTCTCTTAAGGAATGCTTGCCCTTTAAATTACAGAATGCAATTATTTTGGGGCTGAAGACACAGAGGATGATGTTATTTCTCAGCAGGAATTTCATCAGGTAAAAAGAAAGGTTGCAATAAGGGGGAGTATGACATTACTGCTGTGAAAGCGTTGTTCCTCTATTTGTTTCCATTCCTCCACCCTATTCCCTTGTTCAGTTTTTACATCCTTCACATTTCTGCATTGCTTTTCCCTCGAATTCCCCCGAGCTCCTCACTTCTTCGCCTATGTCTAATCCGCTGCTCGACATGCTCCTTTCTTTGTTCTGCGACCCTGACAAGTTGTCTCATTCCCCATGCTCCAAGGACAGCCCCAGTGCGCTCCGGATAATGGAATGAAACGCAGGAGTGATAAACCCCCTAAGGATGCAGGCAGAAAACACAAGAGTGTGTCAGTCGAGGTGATAACACTCTATTCTCTGCGTCTCCGTCAGAGGAGTGAGGATTATGGTTTTCACGGGGAAGGCTTTGCTGATTTGCAGCCGCCCTTTTCCACAGGTCGAGATGTTTACACCGAATGTCACATTGCACCAGAGGAATATTCTCCCATCTGTCTCACTCAGTGGTCGCAAGTTCTCAGGGAGCATTGTTTTCCAATCATCGACAGGTAATTCAGGCTCAACTTGTAAGTTTAATTAACTTTAATGCCATTAGAAGTCTCATTTCATACTCAAGTTTTTCTTTTATGAAATTGTTGGACATCATGGCCAGAAAATAAGTGTTATTTTGATGAACGTCACACCCCCCTCTGGAATCGGAATAAAAAACGTTGGTTCTAGTAAGTTTAGTTTGTCTTCTTTTTCCTCATAATTATCCTGTGAGAAGATCAAAATGATCAACTAATACATAAAGTAATTAAAGTGAGCTAATTAAAAAAAAAAGTTTTTTCATCCAAGAGCTCAGCAGTCATCCAACAACTATCAGCAAAAAGCAAATCAGTGACACTATAAATGTGCCAAACCAAAAAAGTTTCCAAACAAAGCCATGTAGTTAACTTTGTCACAAAAAAAAATCAACAACAGCTTAGCCACTATATTGTTAGAAATGTGGTTTATATACTTAATTAGCAAAATCCTTAATATTTTCAAGTTCCAAACACCCCAGCAAACCTTTCTTTTCCCCGGATGAGACAAACTGACTCAAGATTTTAAAAGTACATGTACTTGAAAGAGTTGTTACTAAAAGAGGCTTTGTTGATGTGTAGTGTACCGGTAATTCTATTGGCATTAACAATAATAATAATGAAGACTTTTAATCTCTAAACAGCTATCTGAAATATGTACAATTTTGATTTGCTTTTGAAATACTCCAGTTTATTTTCATATTTGTAATAATTCTTGCATCCACTCTTGCTAATCTTTCAGCTGACTGTATTTGTTAGAGAACTGTTGCGTATTTCAAGTACTCACATATGGCTATCTTATACTCTGGTTGAGAGTATTTTAAACCTCTTAAACACTATTCAGGGAATATCAAAACTCTTGGCTATAGCAACCTGTGTTGTCCAAGTGGCATGAGGACTGACGAGATGTTCACGTTTTCAGTTAAGACTTTCTGGAGTGAAAATGACACAAAGATTTAATATACCCTGTATAGAAAGATTGGTGAGGCACGTTTTTTTTCTTCTTCTGCAAAACAATTACCAGAGTTCAAGGTTCCTGGTTAAGTTCAAAAGATGAAACTTTGCCATTTCTAACAAACCTTTGACAGTATCTTGTGCCGCTACATTGCAATCCACCTACTCTTGACCTCAATCTCCCCAATATTCACACAGCTGAGGGGGTTAGATTCACTCTAACCTGCCACATGACACTTAGATGTAGCGAACAATCGAGCATCCTCCAATCTGACCTTGACCACACACAAAATACCAAGAGGGAAAAGTGTGGGTGGAAGATTTTACAAGACAACCTCCCACCCTAAAAATAGAAAAGGTGGCAATTAAATGCCAATCTAATCATCCCTCTGGTAAACGAGCCTTCAGTTTCCGCCCTCATATCCCCCCAAGGCTTTTTCCCCCCGCTCATCATCGCTTGGCTATCGGCTTAATTACGCCCCCACCATCCCCAGATAAGAGACTGATAGCCTTATCACCACTGCTCATTTCCAAATCCATGAAATTAATAAAGTCTACCTCACTTCTCAGTTCTGGGGGCCAAACTTATATTGGCTGTCAAAGGGAAGAACTTGGTGAAGTACTACTTTGCTTCTTCTTCCAGTCTGCAGGTAACAAGCATCTACAGGAGGTTAAATACAGCCTGGGAACCGAGTTTTGTTTCAAGGCTATTGCAGTTTTTCACTCAGATGGGGGTTGAGTCTGCATGTTAATTTTACAATTCCTGTGGCTTCATTAATCATCCACACAGTACTGTAGTTGGATTATCCATTTACTTTGGTTAATTTTCCTTAATCTCCACCTTGGGAAAGCTTCTTAATTGCACAATATTTTTGTTGTGGACTCTACAGTTGACGGGTCTTTTCATTATTTGAAATCTAAATTAGGCATGTCATAAAGCCCCCTGCTTGACATTTGATTGATCAATAAACCTGTTATCGAATCCTAAAATGGATCTTCAGATGGTTTTCCAGTCAGATCAGGCTTTAGTGCGAGTTGTTGGCGGCTGTAATCAGCAGGGAGGCAGCTGGCTTCACCATGCCGTTCCACCTGCCTGCTCCCCTGAGTAAAAGGCTCTGCTTCACCGACCAAATCCACTCTCTCAGATACAGACACCGGCGAGGCTGGTAGGGGTCTCTCACATCGATTTTCGGAAGAAAAAAAGCGAAAGCCTGGGCGGACCGCCGCAGCCATTCTGGCAACGGAACGAGACGAGCTCCCACTAGGTTTGGGGCTCGTCATTTGTTTCTAAACGACGGCAGATGGTGGGTTTGGCACTCGCGCCGCCGTCTCAGTCTCCCAAGGTGCACTTGTGTGATGGATGTGGCGAACAGGAGCTCTGTGGAGAAGGCTGAGGCACATCTGCGAAAGACGATAACGGAGGGCAGAGTATGTCTGGGCTTTCTAAGCCTGCGACTTCCTTTCACATATAACTCATTCCCACACGGACCTCCTGAGGACACATCTTTCTGTGTTTATTTGCTGCTCACTTTGATAGCTTGACTTTTTATCCCCATCAGCGGGGCACCTTTCTGTTTTTGTTCAGATGTGCTCTAAAGTTTGACATCCCTACCTGCGTAGAAAAATCTATACAAGCTAACCTTCTATTATGAGACACACTAAAAAATATCGCCAGAAGGGCAATTAATCATTGTTGGAATGAATGCAGAACTATGCCAGTCTTTACTCGCAAACCAGAAACTTCCAAAGAAACTCGCATTTTAAGTAGACATACAAGCTATACAAACTAACTTTCTATTATGAGACACACTAAAAAATAGTTTAGTTTGGTACCAGGAATATTGGTCTTTTTTGCAGCATACAACACTGTTCCTATATTTAGCTCTGCGAACAACAGCTTTTAAATCTCATGAACCACTGGACAAATGTTTATGAAACTTCCAGATCGTAATCATTGAATGTCTCGACAATTGACAAAACGTTTGGAGTCGACCCTATTCAAGTTTGCCACCATAGCTGAACAGTCTTGGTAAACACAAAAACGGCTGTAGCACAATTAAGATGATGGATATTTAGCTACAATTTGATATAGCAGTAGCTGAAAATCAATTGCAGCACTATCGCTGTGCTCTAACAGATAATGTGAGATTTATGTTAAAAATTGTAGCATTTACAGTTGGAATCAGCCCTGTATGTCTGTTGGCAAAATATCTCATGACCCACTGGACAAGTTTTAATGAAACTCTCAAAAAGTAATCATTTGATTCACATAAACAAACACAAAAATGGATTTAACTCAGTCCATTAGACATGTATTGAGCTAAAGGTGTTGTAGTGGCTGACTGTCATTCCCATCTCATACTTTGAGCAATATTAGATGTAGCAGCCCCCCCCCCCCAGCTCTTAAACAACATTCAGCGCCACCTCGACGGGTGATTTTCAGGTTCTCTCTCTTTTTATTTTCTCTTCATTCTGGATCACCGTGAAAACAACAAAAAAACTAAACATTTAGATACAAGAACATGGGCTCATTATACAAACAAGCAAAAACATACCTCGCTGCTTTCACCAGGGGAATTCAAAGCATAGATTAGTCTTTGTTTCTTTAATGCATCAAACAACATTTGAATCCTGCTGACAGTTGTTTTCCAACCGTTCATTGGTACAAATGATTGCTGCCAGCTTTTATAAGGTTGGCCCTTATTGGCTATGGCATCCCGTGAGGTACAAACTAAAGAAAACTCATTGTAAACTACAAATACCATGGAATCAAAACAATTTTTTTTTATAATAAACCAACACAGTCAATCAAAACAGACAAACATTTATAACCAATTTACCCAGTTTGGAAATTTATTTAAAATAATTTACAGTCCGTTACACTAGATATAACAAGACTTTTCTTTAAAACGTAGACATGCAAGACAGCAGCCGATATGCAACCCTTCAATTCTATTGGCATTTAAGCTGTTTTGTTTATCCTCTAACTTTGCGGTCCTTAATTTACACTTTCAGATAAACTAGACAATTATCACAGAATGCTCAAGTTCTGAAAACATGGGGAATATAGGCTGTTTAAGTCATTTATTCCCTCTCTTTTTCTAATTACTGAACCAAAGTGTTGCGTAGCACAAAAGCCTCAGTGGGTTGCAAAATATTAGATATACTGTATTCAAATAAACGTTCATGGAAATGTTACTGTAGAAACATTTCTTTTTTTCACTGATATTTTGAGCAATGACGCACAGAATTAATTCTTTCAATATGAATCCATCAGCCTGTGAGAATTCAAATTTACATTTTTTATTTCGTCTTCCTCATGCTCATCAAAAATATTCAGTTATTTTAAACAAAACTCAAATCCCAAATTCTCAATGTCATTTAGTTATTCAGAAAACCTAGATTAATTTAAGAAACATTGCAAAATACTGTGTATAGGCATTCTTTCTGTTAAATGTCATTCTTTCTTTAATCCTTTTAAAGCCTCACCAGGGATTAAAGGAAACAATATAGTAGAGCTTTTCACGATGGATTGCAGTACATTTTAAAGGTGATGTTAAGCAAGTGGTTGAGAGGCGCAATTGAGATAAACTAAGATGAAATACAGTACATGAAATAAAATCATTTATTTTAATATTGCTGCAACAAATGTATATTCTATTCAATATTCTACAATAACTACAAATTGTGGCTTAGCTTGCCTTTTTGTACATTTTTTATAGATACTATGATAGGTAATATGTAGAAATCTCTTCAAAAGATATTATTTCAGATAGAACTAAAGTTTTCTGTATATTGAACAGATGTTTTAACTGAGTTTGACCTTATTGTTTTAAGATGCACCAATTGCGAGCTCACACCTTCAGCCCACGCACACCGGATCCGAAGACACATTACGGTGAGCTATCGCTGCCTCGTAAAGCCCTTGCAAAGGTCACACCATCTACATCATCCTAATCACCAAAAGCCACTGCATTCTGTGATTTAGGCAACCCACCCAACTGCATCCCCTGCCTGTGGTCGTATCCACGGCAACAGAGGCTTTGAGAGCTGGACATGCGGCGGGCGTTGCATCTTTGGGATTCTCCGCGCATCGCTAGAGGGGTGACAAGTCAGGCGTAAAGAGTCGATTTAGCTGTGGCACCGGGAAGGCTCGCACATTAGCAGGAAGGAAATAGGAGCCAGCAAATACTTAGTGGGTGATTGGCTCCGCAATAACAGAACACCCCCTTTGGCGGCTCGTCAAACGGTGCTATACGGATGCCATTACAAACAGGGGGCCATTAGCAGGCACCAAGGCTTTGTGAGGCATGTCACTGCATCACACCTTTAGACTCCCTCGGGATTTTTTTTATTTATTTTTTATTTATGTTTAATACCTTACTGCTTATCATGACTTTAACTGATAGATATATGAACAAAAATAGTGATTTTTATCATTCATTTAAACTTTTTGATGCTATTTTTGATAATTTATCTTTGAACACACTTCCAGCACACTTCCCTTTTGAAGACCAGCAAAGTGTAATGGCTTGCTCTCTGTAGAAAAATGTTCTTAGATAATTTAATCCGCATTTGAGGAGCAGAACTTGCTGTATGTTAGTAACTCCACCTGCAAAGAGACTCTGTTAAAAGCTATACCAACTGAGTAGCAAATACTTTTTTAAATCCCAGCAAGCGATATGTGTGATATTTGCTCTGCGTGTCATATTTTGGGATAAATGACCTGCAACTGATGTTATGATCAAGTGAAAGGCAAAAACATTTATACCTACTGAACAAAAATATTTTCATCTTGTACACAGTAAAGGATATCTAAAAGGTATTTAGCAGCTGGTACTCACAGAAAGTATTATGAAATGGTCAGTGACTACAGTGGAAGCATGTACTGTACTCTGATATGTTGAATAGTTTTGGTCTAAACAGAATCTGATAGTAAATTCTAACTTGCTGAAAAAAACGACAAAAGAAGAAATGGAAAAACACTTTTTTCTGCTGCTTGACTGATTAGTACTTCACTACATTCCTGAAATGATGGAGCAGAAATGGCTTTTCAGCTTCAATTTGCACCTGCATGCATATTATATTTCACATGCTGAACACATATTTTTGTTGAAACAAATCTCTCCTTAGGATTTTCTTTCCTCTTGAAAACGCACCAAGTGTATTAGTGAGAAAAAGCCTCAACCCCAGTTGTTTAAAAGACTCTTAAAGCTTCGTGCCACAACACTTCACTATAGAGTGACGGTACTACCGGTACATATTTTAGATTTAAAAAGCCCTACGGGTAATAGAAAACACAACTTGGACTTCTTTTTTATGTGTAGTTGTTTGGTCATTTTCAGATCTGTTTGCAATTGTGGAAGTAGAATTTTTAAATAACACTTTATGCAGACGATAAACGGTGATTAATTTTTTTAAATTCACTACAACTTTAGCCCTGTCACGATAAGACATTTTGCTGGGCGATTAATTGTCTCAGAAATTATTGCAATAAATTATATTATTTGAAATTTGACAATAATTAGTAATTGTCAAATTTAAGAAGAAATGTTTAATTTGTTTTGTGTGTAGTATCTTTTTTGATCACTGGATGGCAGTATAAGACTGTTTGAATCGAAAGATAGATAGTGAGGGAGTGAGCAGTGGATCTCTAAGAAAAATGGGAGGGAGGCCCCTTGACATGGCACAGGCTCTCCCTATTCGGTTCTCAAAATGGCGGATGCTCGTGTGGTTTGAGCTGTTTAGCATAGCATTTTCCACACAAAGCTTTTAATTAAAAATCAGTAAACAAGTTGTCAGCTTCTTTTTGCAGTGAAAAAAAAAAACGTTTTACACGAAGGCACGGGTTTCAACTGTGAATTTTGGAGCTTCGACAAGACTGAGGTTTTGCCCGAGGTCGGCCTGTTAGCTTAGCTCGTAGCTTAGCTTCTCAGCTTAGCTGCGTTTAACGATACAAGAACGCGATTCTGGACGGTTAAAGCAGATTTTAAAGAGAAAAAGGAAAGGGAGGGGTCACTGAAGAGCACCGGAGTTGATCTTTTTGTCATCCAGTGTCTTCAGGGGAAAGAGGAGAAAGCGATGCTCTCGAGAAAAAAAGAGAGGTTGCCGAGCAGGAGTTATGACGAGACTGCGGACAGATGCTAAAACCGGGAGACCCCCGCTACCGGCTCTTTTCCTGGCTAACGTGCGCTCGTTGGACAACAAGATGGATGAGCTTCGTTTGAGAGTAACCACGTCGGAGGAGATGGGAAGGTGCTCGGTCCTTTGTCTCACGGAAACGTGGATAAATGAGAACACTCCTGACTCTGTTTATGAGCTGGACGATAAGCTATTTTTCAGAACAGACCGGAGCACCGAGAACACGGGGAAGACAAGAGGTGGTGGTGTTTGTATCTACGTGAACAAAGACTGGTGCACGAACTGTGCCGTGATCAAAAAGCTTTGCTCAGCTGCTGTGGAGCTGATCACGGTAAGATGTCGGCCGCATTATCTTCCTCGCGACCATGCTGTGATAATAATAACAGCTATCTACATAGCACCCGATGCTAATGCTAATGATGCCCAGAGAGAAATTCATGAGCTACTCACCTCGCTTCAGTGTAAATATCCTGAGGGGTTTTTCATTGTTTGTGGAGACGTCAATCACGTAAATCTTCAAGGCTCCCTCCCTGCCTTCCATAAGCACGTCTTCACAGCAACGAGAGGTGATAAGACATTAGACCAAGTCTTCACGAATGTAAAGGGGGCGTACACGGCGAAGACACGTGCAGCGCTGGGAGCTTCCGACCACTGCTCTTTGATTCTGGCTCCAAGAGAACTACCCCCGCTGAGACGGGCAAAACCGGAACAAAGAGTGATCAAGCTGTGGCGTCAAGATAGTTCCCCCATGCTACGAGACTGCTTTGAGAGGACAAACTGGTCTGTTTTCAGAGAAGCAGCCACTGATGGAAGCTCAGTTGATCTGGAGCTGTATGCTTCCTCAGTCCTGGGCTACATAAGTACATGCTCTGAAAATGTATCCATAAAAAAACATGTCAAATATTACCCAAATCAAAAACCGTGGTTAACTAAAGAGGTGCGCACCCTGCTGGCAGCCAGGGATACTGCATTCAAGTCAGGAGATAAAGAGGAGCTGAGAATGAGGAAAAAAGAACTGAGGGATGGCATTAAGAAAGCCAAAGCCACTTATGCACAGAGAATAGAGGGACAGTTCACCTCACAAGACCCACGGAGCATGTGGAAAGGTATTAAATGCATAACAGATTACAAAGGCAAGAATAAACAATGCCCCAGGGACCCATCCCTGCCTGATGCCCTCAACAAGTTTTATGCACGTTTTGATGATCCAAATAGACCAGCTAGCACCAGACTCACCTCATCACCAGATGAAGAGCATCTCAGAGTGACCGCAGCAGAAGTGAGAGGCAGTCTCAGAAAGATTAATCCCCATAAAGCAACTGGACCAGACAACATCCCAGGGAAAGTTCTGAAGGAATGTGCAGACCAGCTCTGTGAGGTGCTGGCTGACATCTTCACCACCTCACTTTCACTGGAGTCAGTTCCCACCTGCCTGAAGACTGCCACCATCATCCCAGTTCCAAAGAGCTCCACAGTGACTGGTCTGAATGACTATAGACCGGTGGCTCTCACCCCGGTGGTCGCTAAATGTTTTGAGAAACTGGTCATGTCCCACATAAAGAAAACCGTGAACACCAACGTGGACCCTCATCAATACGCATACCGTGAGAACCGATCAACAGAGGACGCCATTTCTTCCGTGGTCCACACTGCTCTCACCCACCTGGATCAGAAGGACTCATACGTGCGTCTGCTCTTTGTGGACTTCACATCTGCCTTCAACACCATGATCCCCCAAACTCTGATAGACAAACTATCTACACTTGGACTAAGCCCCTCTATTTGTAACTGGATACTAGACTTCTTAACAAACAGACCACAGTCCGTGAAGATCCACAACTTCTCCTCCTCCACCATAACCCTCAGCACTGGCTCTCCCCAAGGATGTGTGCTGAGCCCCCTTCTGTTCACTCTGCTCACATATGATTGTACAGCCACACTTCCAGGCTGTCATATTGTTAAGTTTGCAGATGATACAGCTGTGGTGGGCTGCATCACAAACAATGATGAGTCCAGCTACAGACAGGAGGTGGAGCACCTGGAGAGCTGGTGCAAAGAGAATAACCTTCACATGAATGTGAAGAAGACAAAGGAGATGATTGTGGACTTCAGGAGGAACAAACACACCCACGCCCCACTGAAAATGGGTGGGTCTGCAGTGGAAGTGGTCTCCAGCTACAAATACTTGGGTGTACACTTGAATGATAACCTCAGCTGGAGCAACAACACCACCAGCCTGATCAAGAAAGGTCATCAGAGACTCTACTTCCTCAGACGGCTGAGACGTGCTGGTCTGAGCAGCCCAGTTCTCACCTCGTTCTACAGGTGTGCAGTGGAGAGCGTCCTGTGCTCCAGCATCAATGTGTGGCATGGAGGCTGCACAGTTGAAGAGAGGAAAGCTCTACAGAGAGTGGTGAAGGCTGCACAGAAGTCTGTTGGAGTCAGACTCCCCACCATCGCGGACGTTTACACCTCCAGGTGCAGGAAAAGAGCCACCTGCATCATGAAGGATCTCACTCACCCAGCACACTCGCTCTTTGCCCCACTCCCCTCAGGACGGAGGTTGAGGAGCATCAAATGTAGAACCACTAGACTGAGGAACAGCTTCTACCCTGAGGCTGTCAGACTCATGAATAAATAAATAACAAGAATAAACACTGCAAAATATCACATCATGTTGATGCTGATCTGTTTCTTGTTGCTGCGTTTCACCTGTGACCATCTGCTCATAATGACTCATGTTCGTGCTGCTGTTTATAACGATGTTTTTCTACTACATTAGGGCTTAGAGTATTACTAGCTGATGCTTCTCTTAGTTAATCCTAGAATGTTATTACTGTTTTTCTCTTGCATTTGTTGTTTCTCTTGTAGTTGTTGTTGGATGTAACTGGGACCCCGTGTACATAATTTCGTTTTCATCACATGTACTACATGCGGTGCAAATGACAATAAAGACTCTCTCTCTCTCTCTCTCTCTCTCTTCAGTAGAAAGGAAGAGACACAAAGAAACGATAAAGCCGATAAATGAAAATGAGGTTGATAATTTTCATTTATCATGCGATTAACTGATTTATTGTTTATCGCGAAAGGCCTATGTTTGCCCCAAAATAGTGCCGGAAATTAAAAAAATGAAAGTAGCAATACTTGAAAGCATGCATATTGCCTGTCCAGTCATTTTTTTAATAGTTTGACTCCAAAAATGAACCAATCGTTGTTTATCCTGTTATTTTCTCATAGTTTCAACAAAATCTGTCTACTGTTCTTGATATTTTGCTAACAGACAAACAGGGTTGCCAACCCTGTTTGTTGGCAACCCTGTTTGCCAGGGTTGGCTTGAACAGTTGCTAAAGTTTCAGACAAAGATCTCAAATTACCAGTTAACGTTCAGATTGTGTGTTGGGAATGACTCTCAGCTACAACCAAAACAAATTGTAGTCACATTCTTTAAAACCGACTGAGTTGGAGCCATTTCTGAGCGTTTCATTACAATGTGTCGACTGGTTCATGAGATATTTTGCTAACACACAAACTGACACGGGCAAATACATTATCAGCTGCCTTTTATGCAGACAAGCGATGAAAATGGCTTCTTATTGCTGACAGCCATCCAACATGCCAATAATAAAAATAAAATAAAAGTTGTATAAAATGATCTTTCAGAAGTAAAGTTGAAATAAACTAAACAAATAGCCACAATGTGAGAATCTGCTTCCATATGACTGTTTCTCCCTCTAGCAATGCCCTTTGCTTTTAAAGTTCTAGCTAAAGCTATAAAACTTTATGAGGAATACTGAAAATGTCACAGCAGAGTATTTAAATGTATACATACCACCAAATACTGTACTGCGTGTCATGTAAAGTTTGAGCAGCCTATGATTCCAAGTGCACTTTAGTTGTCTCCTCTATCACCCATAAGAGGTTGCAAATAACCCCAGGAGGCATTTTTTTTTTATTATATATACTGTATTTTACATTTTGATGCCCCCGTGAGCTCCTTTGCTGACTGGCATCTCATTAGGAGAGCAGAAAGCTCGTGCGTTTGCCTCCAGACAGGCCACGCCAGACTGCATGCTAATTGTGGAAGCGGAGCTGGCTTAAGACGACCTTGTGCGGCAAAGGAAGTGGGAGTCAGGGAAGTGGTCTTGTGTAGCATCTGGCGGGCTGGTGATGACGGGCCTGGGGGGGCTTCTTCTCTTCTATCGTCCTGACCTTGAGCCAGCCAAGCCGGACCTCTCACTGCTGGATCACACTGTGCAGTAAAAGTCTCATTTAAGCATCTGAAGTCTTCTGCTTATCAAACACGCCATGTTAAAGAGAGGGGAAATCTTAGCAAGTGACATTTTTCAGACATTAATTTGCTGCTTATCATAAAGTTGCAACAATATCAGAACACTTTGTGTTCCTGCTTGACAACTCATTAGTTTGAGGGCTTCAAGTGAGAGCCACACATGAAACGGGCGGTCAATGAGCACATTTTGGCATTAACATGTGCTGTGTACTTCCACCTTTTGTGACATTAATTCACAACATGTCTCAGCTTTATTACAGCTCGTGCATTTAGGTCATTTTCACAAAGGGCGTGTAATTTCTACTGAACTTGAGAAGCAGCTTTATAATCCCTGAATATTAAGGCGTGTGATCCAGACGATTTTTTTTCCCCTTCTCTCTCTCTTTCCTCTGGTAGAAGTGGACTTCACATGATTAGGTTTTTTTCAAACACTGAGCCCTGTCTGGCCTTGTCCGTGATTTCATCATAACCTCTCCAGGCCTATAACACAACCTTTTGTCAGCTCAATCAATCTCATCTCTCATATCTGGCAGGTTTTCTCAGGCAGCTAAACTGTAAAGTCCTGAGATTTATTTCCAATCAATGACTCAAAACGCAAGCGCCGCGGATAAAAACA
The DNA here is from genome assembly GCA_038048925.1 of Garcialebias charrua. Lineage (NCBI taxonomy): Eukaryota > Metazoa > Chordata > Actinopteri > Cyprinodontiformes > Rivulidae > Garcialebias > Garcialebias charrua. The sequence continues at coordinate 57,226 of JBBPBX010001628.1, read as the reverse complement.
TGATAAACGAAGGCGGGAGTAGAGGTGGACATGGACATGGGAGTGGTGACATGCAGCAGTTGTAGTCCTCAGTTTCTACTTGTGTGAATTTTTGTAATTTGTAGAAAAACTGCTTCACCATAAAATGAGCGTAAACGGTGGAAAAAGCTGTACTGCCTAAAATGAATAGCTGCAAATGTTAGATAAGCTGTCCCACTAAAAATTAATTGTAGAAAAGCTTAGCTGCCTTAATTTACCGTATTTTCTGGACTACAAGTCACACCTTTTTTCATAGTTTGCCCAGTCCTGCGACTTAAAGTCCGAAGCAACTTCTATACATTATTTTCCCCTATTCATGACACGTTTTTTGACTGACGCGTTAAATGTTCATTCATACTGACATGAACCAAAGTGTAAACATCAGCCTTTGCAGCCACAAGAGGGCCCTCTAGCTTTTGACCACTATTTGTTGTTCCTCTACCGCTACACCACCCTACCCAAACATTCACTTCGAGACAACTGAGAAAAACTTAACACAAGTAAAATGCCCTCAAACGTGTTGTGGAATGAGATTGGTAAATTTACCGGTAACTTGCTTATCAGACTTGTTGGCTTTTTATTTTAATTAAGCTTGTTCAGGATCCCAGGTATGTTCTGTGTGTGACTTTATTTCAGATTAAATGTCTGTTCTTGAACTTTGTGAAATACACTTCTAAATAGGCCTGTCACAATAACAAATTTGGCTGGGCGATTAATTGTCTCTAAAATTATTGCGATAAACGATAATATTGTTTTGAAATTTGAAAATTATTAGTAATTATTGTCAAATTTAAGAAGAAATGTTGACTTTGTTTTGAGTATAGTACCTTTTTTGACAACCAGATGGCAGTATGACTGTTTGAACTGAAGGATGGATAGTGAAGGAGCGAGCAGCGTGTTTCTTTAAGAAAATGGGAGGGAGGCCCCTTGACGTCACGTCAAGCTGTCCCTCCTTGCTTTTTTTTTCTTGTTCTCAAAATGGCGACGCTCAGTGTGGTTTGAGCTCTTTAGCATAGCATTTATCACACAAAGCTTTTAATTAAAAAAATCAGTAAACAAGTTCTCAGCTTCTTTTTGCAGAGAAAAACAACTTTTTACACAAAGGCACGAGTTTCAACCTTGAATTTTGGAGATTCGACAAGACGAAGGTTTTTTTCCGGAGGTCAGCCTGTTAGCTTAGCTCGTAGCATAGTTTCTCAGCTTAGCTGCTTTTAGCGATCCAAAAACACCATTTTGGACCATTAAAATTGATTTTAAAGAGAAAAAAGAGAAAGTAAGGGGTCAGTGAAGAGCCCAGAAATTGAGCCTTTTCTCATCCAGTGTCTTCAGTAGAGACTCGTGAAGAAATTATAAAACAGACAAATGAAAATAATCAACCTCATTTTAATTTATCATGCAATTAATTAATTTATATTTTATCGCGATAGGCCTACTTCTAAATAAATGTGACTTATACTCCAAAGCGACTTATAATCCAGAAAATATGGTAATTAACTTAATTTGTAGAAAACTGCCCAGAGTAAATGGGTACAAAGCATGAGAAGACTATGAGAATATCAGCATTTTCAACAGATTCTTTTAGTTTGTAGTCTAGTAAGGGGGGAAATAGCCTTTTTGGTTCAACCAAAAATCATAAAGATATTTGTTTTGGAGGTTAATTGCAGGTTGCAGTCAGAGTGATTTAAGTTTAGATTAATGTTCATCAGTAAGTGAAGCTAACAGTCAGTTAGAACAAGGACAATTCATGTGTAGATTTCAACAATTTAAAACAATTTTAAATGTCCAAAAATTCCTATTGGTTGAAGTACGGTTAGATTTTTTTTTACCACATTACATACAAATACTGTACAGGTAGGTTAAAAAAATACAAACAACTGTTTTTCCAGCTTAACAAGGTCCAATTTGCAACTTGTTTCACACAAGAAATGTGTTGCATCATCCTTAAAAATCTGTGGATACAGTATACCAAAAAATATATAAACTTGCATAGCTAACGTTGAATTTTTAGATTTAGGAATGGCAAAAAAATTATAGAGAACAGTAGCACAAGTTTCCCAGTAATAATAAGTGATTTCAAATCTCTGTAGATTTTAAATTTGAGCTAAATCAACTTTCTTCTCTTCAAATCCAGACCACAATGTGCACTGTGGTTTTGTCCGTGTGTTGTTTTGTGTATGAGAAAGATAAATGAAGGCACAAAGAGACAGGGAGCGGGCTGTTTCAGAACCATTATTAGTTCTTTCATGTCACTCATTGATAAAGAGGTGCTGCCACGAGCCAAAGCAGCCAACTCCTTCAGTCCTCATTAAAATGCCATCATAATGAAAATTCATTTCAGCCCTTTCAGTGATGGCTGTTTCATTGCCTTCATGAAAATCTTCAATGAGGATGGAAACAGAAATATAAAGAGCACGACAGAGGAGATGAGGGAGCTATGTGCGCTAGGAAAGTGGGTTTTAATTTTGCACCGTTAATGCTGTTTAAGTGCAAAAGAATGTGAGATTTCTTCAAAAGTGGCCGTAGTGAGAGTTCAACCTGTTTGTAGTGGAATTAAAACATGTTGTTTGATATTTGCTTAGAAACCTTCATCGTTAAAAGCTTAAGGCGTTACACGAATCTGCTTGAATAAATCAGTTTATAATTCTTTACCCCCTGATAAGCTGCTGCTACAATACAGACAAGTTGAAATCATAGTAAACTTTAACTTGGTTTTAACAAACTACATTGCAGATGGAGTTAATGCAAATAACAGCGCAACGACTTGTGCATATTTTGATAAAGGAGGAAAATGTCAAAGAAGCATTTACGTTTGCGTCTGCACACGTTTAGCTCAGAATCGAGCTCTTTTTGATTGAAAGTGACCTTTTGAAAACAAGATTGATTCAGCTGACTGTAACCATAATATCTACACACTAGACTATATTTTTAACCGCCTCATTCTGACATTTCCAATAAAAACTCTCTCCCTCACGGGAGAAACATCTAGAAGACTTTACGTTAAAGTTTAAACCAAAGTGGTTCACTTGTCAAGTTATAAAGTACAATGAAGTAGGTGCGTTAAAGGCACTGTTTCAGAATTTGTTTTTGATGAATCTCCTGAAATATTCTAAAAGTCAGATGAAGTCGCACAAGTAACACAAGATAAACAATACTAAAATATCAGGTGTAGAATATTATATTCATGTATGCGGTGACATTTGCAAAAAAAGTGCCCACTCTCTTTAGAAAGGACATTCAGAACCAGTTTTTATTTATTTATTTTACTTTATATCAAAAAAGCAACATTTAAGTCTCCTATCTTTGCTTCATGTCTATTTATCTTTTTTACTTTTACTTCTTTCGTGTATTCTTCTAGTTCTCTTGATTCTTACGTAGAAACATCTTGTGAAGTAGTGCAACATAAATCAACAGGAAAACATAATAATCCGACAGCTGTAACGGCACCTTTCAACCTCGCAGGTTGCTCAGCGGACGCAGGAAGTCCTGAGTTAATCTTCTACTCACTTACAAAATGCTTCTGCCAGCACTTTTAACCGTAGAGACACATGAAATGGAAAAAGTAATGTGCTGGTACCCCTGCAGAGGGAAAACGGCACCAGCAGAGACCGAAGGCTATTAGTCAGAGAATAAAGGTCACTAACGAGGAAATTTGACACATGCATACTTTAACATTAGGCTAATGAAAGTCCTGCTCCCTTAATGACATTGAGATGCGTGTAGTTTTGGTTAAAGTTCAATATAACTTTACCTGTTGTAGGAGCAGGTTTTCTAATGAAAGTCACAGTGATCAAAGCTTTACTGTTTTACTTTAAACAGACAAAAATCACAGCTTTTCATCTTCACTTTATTTTCATGACCCACTGAACGGATCTTAATGGAAGATTCACAGCGTAATCACTTGATTGACACGGCGTTAACCTGATTCAAGAGGGCTGTTACGACAAAGCAATCTTAGCGAACACAAAAATGTCTAACTCCGTCAGTTTTACAGATATGGAGCTAAACTTTAGTGTGGTAGTAGGTGAGGCTTATCCCCAACATGCAAATTGAGTGCAAACGCATCATGCAAGAGCTGTGTTTTAAACCCAACAAAGCTCAGTCAGATCATCTGAACGGTTTCTTTGTTGTTGTTGTTGTTGTTGTTGTTGTTGTTGTTGTTGTTGATGATGAGACGTTTCGTTCTTTATCCAAAGGACTTCATAAGTCCAAGGAGCCACAACAAACTTAGTCCTACAAGCAGCACTCGCTTAGTGCACCAGCCAGTTGGATGGTGATAAGATGGTTTCTGGGGCCCACTCTCTCTCCGTCAACTCCTCTGAGGCAGCCATAGCCAAAGTGGTTCAAAACATCAAAGTCCATGTCTGATAATTCTCAATCAGGTCATCTGGACAGTTTCTTTTTTAGTTGAAACGTTTCACCCTCACTCCTTGTGCACTCACTCGGAGTGAGGGTGAAACGTTTCTACTTAAAAAGAAACTGTCCAGAGATGACCTGATTGAGAATGATCAGATTTGATACCTGGATTATTGAGCATAGACTTTCTTATCAAAGTCCATGCTTCATAAAGTCCTTTGGATGAAGGACAAAACGTCTAAAAAGAAAAAAGAAACTGTCCAGATGACCTGACTGAACTTTGTTGGATTTTTCTTACCTGGTTTACTGAGCATGAACTTTGACGCGTTTCAAACCATCCATCCATCCATTTTCTTCCGCTTGTTCTGAAGTCGGGTTGTGGGGGCAGCAGCTTAAGCAGGGAGGCCCAGACATCTCTTTCCACAGCCACCTCTTTCAGCTCTTCTGGGAGGATTCCAATGTGTTCCCAAGCCAACCGAGAGACGTACCGTATTTTTCGGAGTATAGGTCGCACTGGAGTATAGGTCGCATTGTCCAATTATTACCAATAGATTGGAAAATTCCCTAGATAGGTTGCACCGGAGTATAGGTTGCACCGGAGTATAGGTCGCACCTACGTTTAGCTCTGCTGCAAATGTCTGCCACAGGAGCGCACAGCAAGGCTTTTAAGAAGATTAACACTTAAAAACAATTATTTGTTTGATAAAAATTATAGCAAATATGTGTCTGAGCTGAACTTTTCCTTAATAAATGAACGTAATTGTGAAATGAGCTGGATTTAAAATTTTGTTTCGCCGAAAGTGATAAAAAGCCATATATAGGTCGCACCTGAGTATAGGTCGCAGGCCATGAAAAAAATGATAAAAAGGTGTGACCTATACTCCGAAAAATACGGTAGTCTCTCCAGAGCAGGGGTCACCAACCTTTTCGAAACTAAGAGCTACTTCGTGGGTACGGAGTCATACAAAGGGCACCAGTTTGATAAACTCTTAGGAAATGACAAAGCGTAAATTGAAAAAACTATATAATAAACATATTTTTAAGAACATATTTTTAAGATAGACATTTTAAAATATATAGTCCCCGATTTACGAGCGAGATCCGTTACAACGAGGCGCTCGTAAACCGGAAATCTCGTAATTTGGAACGGTTGCCATGTCTCTCGTAAGTCCGAAATTTCGCTCGTAAATTGGAACGGTTTCGCTAGCGCGACTACAAACACTCTATTTTCATCAAAAAACTGCTTATGAGTGCATAAAAATGATCGGAAACGTGTGTCCATATGTTTATCTAACTAACTGTGGTGAAAAAACACATGAAAACTCAGTATTTTTTGCGTTTTTTCCAAAAATTCGCCAGCTCGTAAGTCTGGAACCTCGTAGATCAGAGCGCTCGTAATTCGGGGACTACCTGTAAATACAAAAAAAGAATAACTGGATAAAATGAAATTTTAAATGCAGCTTAGTAGTGAGTTGTGCTATTTTTAGAACGGGTCTGGGGGCACCTCAAATGGTCCTTGTTGGGGGCACCCGGGTGCCCGCGGACACTGTGTTGGTGACCCCTGCTCCAGCGTGTCCTGGGTCTTCCTCGGGTTTCCTCCCAGTCGGACATGCCCAAAGCACCTCCTTAGGAAGGCGTCCAGGGGGCATCCTTACCAGATGCCCTAACCACCTCAACTGGCTCCTCTCGATGAGCGTTTCAGACCTTTACCATTAAATATTGAAATCTTCTGTCTTATTCCAAAATATCTCATGAACCAGTGGATGGATTTTAATTAACCTTTTGTAAAGTAATTAGTTTGGCATCTACAGCTGCTTAACTTAAGGTGTCTACCCAATTCAAGATGGCCTCCATGACTATTTGAACATTTGGCTTCACAGTCGATTTTACATGTGTTGAGCTAAAATTTGTCATAATGGTAGCTGACAGTCGTTTAATTCGTGTTAAAAGCCCCCAACAAATATTGCATGAAACTGCAAATTTTTTAAAGGGATAACCAAAATGACTACAAGTCTGTCGTCTCACAATATGCATGAAAGGCAGCGGGTGAAATCCATTCCTTCAAGGAATACAACGCCTGCAATTCCAAGCTATTTTTGTCATTTTTCATTTTGCCGTTTGTCCAACAAATGACGAAAAGCACCGCACGACAGTAGTCGGCTCACACACCACATTCTGTAAAAGCAAAGCACATCACAGTTTAAAATGAATGCCACCATATGTTGTTTCTGAGCACTGCCAGTTAATTAAACAATTTGCTTTCATCTTGATGAAGAAGTTGGAGATTTTGCACCATTTGTTTTGTTACGGCGCGCAATCTGTCTGTCCCCGATAATCAAATTTCCATTCAGCGTGGAGCCGAAGTAACGACGTTATAGGCGAGCGAAAACTCTCTTCCTAGAGCTGTGTGTTTTCTTTATTAAATATTTTAATTGTAAAACAGAAACCGGCACACGACGCAATTTATTAATGTGGGAAAGCATGAATTATGAAAGCAAATTAAACTGAATTCATGTGCAGAGAAATGGCACACGAATAAACTTATACACACACAAAGACACAGCTTATAGCACATTAGTGTCCCTGCAGAATATGCACATAACTACTTGATTGGCCTCAAGGGATGTAATATCTATGCTTTAATTTCAGATAGCAAGTAAGCATATCCAGTTACAAACCATTACAAGTGTTTAATGCAGGCGCTGTGTTGGGGAAATGCTCTCATTTTATAGCTTCATTTTCTAGGATTTAACTGGGGTGAAAATGATTCTATTGTTTCGATTTTGGAAGAGAAAAAAAATGCACACGAGAAATGTACATTATAAAATCAATGGCAGAGCATTCTTTGCCAGAGTTTTGGACTAGGATCATCTTTTATGTTGAGACAGGACGTCGTTATAACCGTGTTGGACATACTTTGAAAATAACACTACAGTATGCTCGATCCCATCCAACAATTTCAATTCAATTCAACTCCGTTTATTTACCGTATATAGCGCCAAGTCACAACAGAAGTCGTCTCAGGGCGCTGAACAGAAACGTTCATAAATAAAAATAATAAGTTAACAGTATTTATCTGAGAAGTAGACTGCTTTGAATTTAACTCCATCGCAGAACTCTCATTTTGAGCAAGCACAAAGGCGACAGTGGAAAGGAAAAACTCCCTCATGAGGAAGAAACCTTTAACAGAACCATGCTCAGGTCAAGCGGCCATCTGCTTCAACCGGCTGGTTTTGAGAGAAACAGATACACAATGGCAAGTCAAGAACCACATGTTAAAGCTACTGTATGTAACTTTTCTAAAAAATATATTTTTAACATATATCTTCTCTCTGTCACTATCTCCTGACAGACTGATGTTAGACAGGTAATCTCTGAAAAAAATATAGTCCTCTGGCTTTTCCCAGTGGTACTTCAAGCATTTCTAAAAACCCACAGTGACCCGCCGTTAACCAGCCAATAAAAACAGTTTTGTTCTTGAACAAGCTTGTCACGCCCATCCCCCGCCTGTCCCAGCCCGCAGCGCGCATCCACGCACGTTCTCGTTCAAACTGTAGCTACCGTTAGCTTGCTACACATAACTTATTGAAAGGGTTATACAGTACATAATTTACGCTACTTTATTACAAATACGCAAAGATTTGAGAAGCAAATAGTTCATTCTTACCGGTGACTGCGCCATTGCAACTCTGTTTACAAGCATGCACATTCATGAGACAGGAGGAGGAGCTAAAGAGGGTGAGTTGCAGGTCAGCCGAGAGCAAGGGGGAGGGACCAGAAAGGCGTCTCTGTTCAAAAATTTCCTAAGTCCAGCGTTTTCCAGAAACTACATACAGCACCTTTAAGATAGAAATATGGATTAACTGAAAACTTTTTAAAGAATTATTTGGACTCCCAGATAACAAACCATTGCAATAGTCCAGTCTAGACATGACAAATGCATGAACCAGTTTTTCTGCATCATTTTTAGATAAGAGGTTTCTAATTTTAGTGCTATTACGCAGGTGGAAGAAGGCGTTGTAGGAACGTTTTTAATACGGGGAATAAAAGACATGTCCTGATCAAAAATAACACTAATATTTTTAGCATTAGAGCTGGAGACCAGATTAATGCCATCCAAGGAGGACGAAAGACTGAAAAATTCATTCCTAAGATGCTCAGGTCCAAAAACCAAAACCTCAGTCTTGTCTGTATTCAAAAGCAGAACATTTAGGGTCATCCAGGTTTTTATGTCTTTAAGACATTCTTGTAGTCCAAGTAGCTGATTGGATTAATTGGGTTTTATGGACAAATACGTGTATCATCAGCATAACAATGAAAATTTATCCCATGCTGTTTAATAACTTTACCTAATGGAAGCATATACTGTACAAGGTAAAGCGTATTGGTCCAAGAATGGAACCCTGAGGAGCTCCATGACTAACCTTTGGTGTATGAAGAAGATTCATTCTTTACATTTACAAATTGGAATCTATCAGATAAATATGATTTAAACAGTTTTAGAGCCAATGTGATGACAAGACGACTCTCTTACTCCCACATCGAACGCACATTATCAGTAAGATTGAGTCAGTTATTTTTGTGTTGGATATTGTAGGTTATCTCTTAAATTTGATTCCTTCCAAAGGTTAACCAGGTATTGTTGTACACCCAATGATTTCAGTCTTAAAGTTTCATTAAAAGCCAGTGAGTTGTTCATAAGTTGTTTCACTCATGCGCACATGAGCAGCAACATTACTGTCCAATTTGTGTTATGGTGTCAAGAAATAATTACCTTCTGAAGGTGCTGATTTAACAGCACTAGGGAGTTACAACAGTAAAAAGTAAGTATATGCTTTCCCCTGTCTGTGAGGAGTTAAATTTACTATTTTGCATGATTTTTTTTTCATTAGGGTGCACTTTTCACTGTAGCTCCTGGGTAAACATGTTAATTTTGTTTTTGCTGGCTCGCAGCTTGTGTTTCTAGTCTTGCCAGCTAAAGTTCTGCTTGCAGCTTCATGTTTTTTTTTTGTTTTTTGTTTTTTGTTTTTTTTTTTTTGGGGGGGGGGGGTTGTTAAACGAACAGATGATGCCAACGGGTCATTACTCAACTCGACAGCTGTACTGATTTCTGGATGTAAAACTGAAAGGAGGCTGAGATGTGCTGGTCCAGAAAAAAACAAACAAACAAAAAAAACGAGTGGAGTAAAAAGTAAAGTTGTGGTTCAAGTTTTTGGTGCTTCAGCTATGTGTGATATTTTGAATATCATTTAACTTTTTTATTAATTTAGTAAGAAACTACATAGAGATATTCATGATAAACTTTTCTAAATGCCTCAACTAAGAAGAACTGCTTTTAAAAAAGCATATACCGGTATATTAAGTTTAAAAAAAAATTAAATAGTTTTTGCACACAAATCTTGCATTACTATACAATAAAAACAATAAATTATACTTTAATAATATGTTCTTTGTAACTTTGTAAACACTTTATAAAGCAATATGCCCATTGATTGGCTTGACCAAGTAATGTACTTATAGTTATTCAGGTGAATATAATGGATTAATAACTGTACTCAGCTTACTTTTAAACTAAACTATTTTTGCCAAAACAAACTTTGTGTCTAAAATAATCAAAGTGCTTATTTGCAGGAAACTTACTGAAAAATGTTTATTTAAATTTTAAACTATGAAGAATACATACCCTGATGCATGCTCAATAATCTCAATAATAATATGAAGAATACAGTTAATAGGGAGAATGGAGAGGAGATGAATGTGGCTCACTATTTGGCAAAACACGAGTTCAAGTTGTCCTTTTTATCTAATGCACATTAACTGCTTAATAAAGGTTTGATTAGTGTTAATGGCTTGATTAAAAGCTGCATTAGTAACTATTCATTAGTCATTTATAAGAGTGCCTTGATTATAATGTGGCACAAACGTGGGTTCATTTATTGGTTTGGGAAAAACCCTTTTTGGTTACAAAAAAAAGAGGAAGTATGCACAAAAAAAATCAAGAGGACACAAAATTATTTGGCTTTTTTTTTACAGTGAAGTTTAAAAATACAAAGAAACATAATTTGTCACTCTTCAAATGTTTCTTGCTAAAAGAAAGGAAAGTGCATGAGGTTTTTTTTGTTGTTGTTTTTTTTGTATTGGCTGATTTCATTTTTCTCTGAACTTTCAATAGCGTTTGGGTCAGAACTCATTACTACAGAAGCCGTCAATCTTTCCCTCTTCATCCATAACTTGCTTCCCGGCGCTGGCTGGCTCATTTTGGTAACTCTGTGATTTCATATTTCCTTTGATCCATTCGGTGCCTGCGATACCAGAGGCAGCAAAGCAATGATCCGGCATGATGGAGGTTTATCATTGGGAGGGTGTTCTTTTCTCTGGACTTTATTTCATCACTCGCAAACAAACCCATGCCAGTGCTTTTCACAGAGCTATTTCTGTACTGTGCAAAAGTCTTGAGTAATTACTCACTTCTTTTAGATTTTCTTGTAAGGTGGTGTTGATCATTAGTTTTCCAGGCTTTCCAAATGTCTTTCAAAGTTTTTCTTTGGACTTTGACAGCCATTTTTTTTTTTTTTTGTTGATCATTTTCTCCCCAGTTCTTGTTAACGGGCTATTGTTATTCTTCAGTTGATCATCTTTTTGATGTTATATTTAGTATTTTTCACGAGTTAAACTAAAACAGATTGCAAATTTGTAACAGGCTTCTAGAACCTGAGTGCCATTTGTCCATTTTCTATATCCACTGCGGTAATATCAACCATTAACCCTCACATTTTCACCTAGAGACCTTTTGGAGGCTCTAGAATCTCTAGAATATTGAAGAAAGGTCACAAGAAAGTCTGACACAAAAGGCAAAGTATAAAAAAACTAGAAAGTTCCTGGATAAACTCTGACGGGGACTGCCACATTGCAGCCATTTTAGATTTTAGATTTCAGATACCACTATAGCAAATTACAGCTCAATACGGAAAAAAATATCAAATGAGTTATAGGCATTTTTGAATGACTGAATTACAGTCAATTTGGATTTTTCTGAGGTGGCTGTGGCAGCCATCTTGATCCAAAATGACTCCAATCCGGAAGTGGACAGGAGGCCAGTTGAGAGAAGCCAGGACAGGGGTTATGTGTTCATATTTTTTTAGTTGCTGTTAAAAGACGAGCTGCTGCGTTCTGGCCATATTGGAAACAATGCAAAGATGATTTGTCTAAACCAACATACAATGAATTACAATAGTCTATTAACTACGGTAATAAACCTCCGTCTTGTTGAAGCTCCAAAATTCCTGGTTGAAACCTGTGCCTTCGTCTAAAAAATTGTTTCTCTCTGCAAAAAGAAGCTGAGGACTTGTTTACCGATTTTTTTATTAATTCGTTTAAAAGCTTTGTGGGAAAAATGCTATGCTAAAGTGCTCAAACCACACTGAGCGACCACCATTTTGAGAACAGAAAAAAAGGAAGGAGAGACAGCCCATGTCACATCAAGGGGCCTCCTTCTCATTTTTCTTAAAGAGACACGCTTCTCGCTCCCTCACTGTCCATCCTTTGGTTCAAACAGTCTTATACTGCCATCCGGTGGTCAGAAAAGGTTCTTCACACAAAAATTAACCAACATTTCTTCTTAAAGGTTCAGTCTGCAGTTTTTGGTAGAACGCACAGGAAAATTTTCATCTGGGAAAGCATTCTGGCATTAAAGCATTAAAAACTCTGTTTTTATTGGCTGGTTAACGGCGGGTCACTGTGGCTTTTTTGAAATTCTTATTTACCACCTGGAGAAGCAAGGGGACTATAGTTTTTTTCAGAGATTACTTTGTCTAACATCAGCCTGTCAGGAGATATTGACAGAGTGAAGAAATATGTTAAAAATATATTTTTAGACAACTTACAGACTGCACTACAGAACTGCAGACTGCAGCTTTAAATTTGACAGTAATTACTAATTATTGTCAAATTTCAAACAATGTTATTTTTTATCGAAATAATTTCTGACACTATTAATCGCCCGGCAAAATCTGTTATTGTGACAGGCCTACTCGCAATGCTAGTAAAAATTATAGCTCACATCACGGTGCTGAGCCGGTTATTTCGATATAACATATGTGGGTGTACACACTTCGAATCGGGCCACATTAAAGTTGATGGAAGAGTAAGATATAAAGTTAAGAAACCTTTGTCAGATGGATAATAATAAGTATCTGCCTTATACTAGGCAGTCTCCAATAAAAGAAGGTTGAATAAGGACTTTTGCACTGTACTATTTATAATGACCTTTGTTCATCAAAAGTTATTCCAGAAAGACTGAGACTTTTTTACAAAAGTGTTTGTAAACATCACTTCCTCTATTAACAGCGGTCTCTTGGTTGGTCTTCAGTCATCGAGCCCTTCTGTTTTCAGTACTCTGTGAATAAAATGGGCTAAAGCTGTGCTCTGTGCTCTGCATCCGCCTAAAGCTCATTAGATATTAGCAGCATTTTTTTCTTTAAGCATCTAAAGACTTTATACTGACTGCAAACAAGTCAAACTATCTCCAAACTGTATTTACGTATATCACTTGTAAACGCTTGATTGCGGATGGTCATATTTGGTTTTAAATGTCTATTAAAAGACACTTGAAGTTGGTAAATCAGCAGTAAACTCAGAAAAATCGAACGTATCGTTACTTGCTACAGATGAAGCATGTTTCTGGCTTTAATGCGCACTAATAAATACGGCTATCGAGAGGGAGGGAGGATGCTCGTTTGTGACATCCTCATTTCATATTCTCGCCAGTTGGGCATGCCTCCGTTTTGAGGTGTAATATAGCCCCGCCAAATCAGCGGTAGCCCCATTACTCATCCCCCTCTGCGCTGTCTCCTGGCTGGTGCTTCAGCGCTAATGCAGATTACAGGGATATATGAGGGCTATTTTGTTCGCTGCAGGGTGGAAATGATCACAGGCAACCCCATCCCTCTCTGATGCACGACTCTACATCTGTTCCACCCTACAAAAGCCTATCTGGATATCCATCAGAGCCGAGCCCCTTATCAGATGTGAGGCTGCTACATCTATTGCGCATCAATTATAGATGCTGGCTGTAAAGAATTGGGTCACTTTATCAACACTTGCTCTCGATCCATGAAGACATTGTTTAGATAAGTGATTAGTGGCTCGACTTTAGATACAGTCGCTGCATTTTCTGTGTTAAATGGTCCGTTTATGATGGCATTGAGTGATAGGAGCCCCAGCGAAAGAAAATTGCGTGTAACTGAAATGATTTAGCCAAGATCATTTGTAGGTTTAACTTTGTTTGACTGCAGCAACAAAAAACAAGCTAATGTAAAGTAATAAGGCACATATATACTGTCTTTTCATTTTTTTACAGCTGCGTTTTGCAGAATTTTTATCTATTGTTGGCTAAATATCTCATGAACAATTGAGTGGATTTAAATGAAACCCGCAAAAAGTTATTACTGGATGAAATACAAGTGAATAGCTTCTGGAGTCTGTCTTTATGGAAGATGAATGTCGCAGCCACCTGACCTTTAAAACTCCAACAATGACTATAACGCAACCGGTTTTACAGATATAGAGCTAAAATTCTGTGTTCTAGCTCAGTGTTTTTCAAAGTGGGGGGCACTAGGGAGCCCCAGAAAGCTGGAGAGAAGTAAAAAAAAAAAACTAAAAAAACAATTAATAATAAAAATGGTCCACTAGGGCAGTCTGTATCTCTCATTTCCAGATAAACACACTTGAGAGAGAGACATTCAATTTCTTTTGTTTTGTTCTTCTGGTCAACAGTTTGTTGAAAAAGTTGTTTTATTTTTCAGTGGGAATATAATTCTGTGTTTAAAACATGTTAGTTATTAACATTTTAATGCTCAGCAGCTGTAATAATTAATTGAATATAGTGAATAAAAGTTAAAACCTTCTAAAAGTTGGTGTTTCTTTACATATTTTGTTGCATTGTTTGTGGGTTTGTGAGAGGGGGGTGGGCTCGACCTGAAGCTAATGATGTTTGTGGGGGCATATTGAAAAGTTAGGGAACGCCTGTTGTAGCTGACGGTCATTCACAGCACTCACTTAAACACCATCAGAGATGTTTCATGTTTTATATTGTTTTGAAGGTTTGACCAAATGGCTACAACTCTGTCACTATTCAACATGATTTAAAATGCTAGCATGAAAGGCGACAGGTGATTTGTATCAAATCTAATCGAAGCATTTTGCTCTGAAACAACCCCCAAATATTAAACGAACCGAGCAGCATTCTTTCAAAACAAACCCAAAAAAAAGTCTCTTTCAACTTAAATTCATTTCCAACGTGCTTCCTGACAGGGAACACCGACGTATTATTTAAATTTCCATCCATTCCGCGAGCGGCACACGTCAGAAACCTGCGCATTTAATCTTCATGCGCTCGTTTGTTGGGTAAATAGACCATTCATCATCTTCCTGGGCTTCTCCAGCCTGACTGTTTGAGCGATCCGTCTCTCAAAGAGCCCCTCTCTCTGCAGCCCAATCAATCATTTTTCAATGAAGATGTCACTGCTCATTGTGTGGAGTGTTATCCTAAATAATTCCCAGAAGGTTTTGGATGATAAAGTGAAACCCTTTCTGCTCACGACGAGGGTCACTCCTCTCTCCAAAGTGCAAAATATTCTTAAGCGTGATAAATAAAGAGATGTTGCGGTTTCATTGTGTTCTTGTCAACTATTTTCTCCTCAACGGAGGTGGTAGCAGGTGCCGAAATCTCTTAAGTGTGCTTGCTATTAACTTTTCATTATAGTGCATTAAACTGCACAAGTCATCAACAAGTAGTTGCAGCTCCACATAATTGGTTTGTGGTTAATGCGTGTTTTGAAGCTGTAAGTGTCAGTGAGCTGGTAAAATCGCAGCGTGAGCTCTTTAAGACACCAGATTTTCTCAGGAAGAAGCACTTTTTAAAGACCGACAGCTTAAACTGCGCACGCCGACAATTTCTTCCGGGCTGCGCGCCGTTATTCAAGCTCCTCGTAATGATCGTTAATTCAATGACCAAGCCGTAGGATTGTCTCATTAAACAACCAGCCGCAGTGCAGTAATAAAGATTTCGCTCGACTTGAGCGTGCGCACACCTCTAATCTTTGCTCTTCCTTTTGTTTGCCTTTGTTGTGTTGTTGCAGGGTCCTTCAGGAGTTGCTGCGGAGACCTGTGCCAGCTGGAGCTGCAGCCGTGATGTTCTGCAGACACGAGTTTCACCAAACACACAAAAAATACAGGAAAAGTACACAATAGCACATCCTACTTGTATAATTATAGAAACTTTCTACCTCTAATTAAAATAATAATTTTAACCTTGTGCAGCTCAGATTACTAATTAGGAACACTTTGAAATAAGGGATGCACATTTTTGTGGTTTTCAGGGACAAATGAACGAGTTTTAAAAAATCGCTGATTTGTAGCTAATTATGGTCAAATTTGAGCAAGTTCATATAAAAGATGAAACAAGAAACGATTAAATCAAGAAAACATTTAAAGACTTTCTTTTGAAACGAATTTTGTAGTTATAACTCAGATGAAACACATTCTTAATAAATCATTTATCTTTACCGGTAGTTCTGTTGGTTGATCACACTGACCACGTTCCTCATTATTAGTTTGATTCTCATCTTTTTCATGAGCACAAGTCATTCCTTCATTCATATTTTAAGAACTGATAAATCTTTGTGCCCTGTTCTGTGAAATATCACCAGAATATTTTACTTACAGTAATGTGTTGCACCCACATGACTGCGGACGTTATGCGAGGAGTGGCATTTACTCTAAAAGCAATAAGTAAATGAGGAGCGCTCACAACAAACTTTAAAATACTGACTATTGAAGAAAACAATGCAAATAAAGAATTACACGAGAACGAACTAATCAGCGGTCCTAAAAGTCGTAAATTTAACTTCTGCGATCAATAGTTTTTATAACTTTCTCAATTCAACTCAAATAAAAACATCCCAAACGGAAGTCAAAATTGAAAAAGTGGCATTTTACTGTAACAGCCCATTGAGTTAAAGAAAATGTAAATGCTTAAAAATAAAAATTTGTGGTGTCTTGGTGTGGATCCTCTTCCATCCAGGACGTCAATCCAAAAATCTCTTAAACACAAGCGACTGATGACTTCTGTTTTTTTTTTTTTTACATTTATTAAGAATAAAAAGCTAAGTTGCAAGTTTTAAAACGTGCAAGAAGTTTCCCTGTTCAGTAAGCTAAACTCACATTCAAATCACCCCCAAGTATTGTTAGGCTCCTGGGAACAAGACTCGGATGTCCACCTACATCTTGAGAATAAGGGGTGCTCTTTTGGGGGCAGTAATGGAAGCCATGTTTGTCAAATGAGAAAGGCCAACATTAAACAGAGGAGCAGGTCTCAGCTTCCAGCACATGCATCGCAGTTTTGAACATACCGTACTTGCCGCCATAAATTTGCATCAGTCCAAATATGTCTAATAAAATGGGAAAAACATAAATATGTACAAAAATTAAATAAATTAAAAACGATAATTTTCTTTCCATTTTGTACTCGGATGTGGAGGAAACTCTTTCATTGACCAGACCAACAGAAATACCCCAACAAGCTTCAGGAGGGTGGAGAGGAAGAGTGATCTGAATGTGAGTTCAGCTTACAAAAAAGAAAACGACTCTTCATATTTTCTGACAAAAAAATAAATGAAGAAATTTACAGCATGAACACTGAGAGACAAATTATTTGGCTGTAATTAGCTGAGGAGGCTGAAATTGAAAAAACATGAAAAAACATGCTTGTTAGGCTGATTGGTAACTCTAAATTGACCCTAGGTGTGAGTGTGAGAGTGGATGGTTGTTTGGTGTGAGTGAGACAGGTCCCTCTTGTAAATGAGTCCCCGTGACTCAACGAGGCTAGCCTGTATAAATAAAGGTTGAATGAAAATTTGTTAAAGTTAAAAGAAGCTGAACATTAGCTAAAAGCTAAAAGAAAAAAAAAACAATAGATGAAAACTAAAAAAGCCAAAAGTACCAAAATGCTAGCTAAAATCGAAAAGTAGCAACAATGTAGCTAAAAATTGTTAAACAGTAAGTGAAAGCTGAAACGAGGCTGGCTAAAAACTAAAACTACCAAGGTGGTAGCTAAAAGCAGCAAAAGGATAGCTAAAAGTTAAAGTAACAAAAGGGCAAGTAAACACAAAAAGTGGCAGAAAGCTAGCTATAGTACCTAAGTGGAAGCTAAAAGTAAGAAATGGCCAGCTAAAAGTTAAAAGTTGCAGAAATTTAGCTAATAAGACACAAATAGGAGCAACTATAATAAGTAGATTTAAAAAAACAGTTTATCTTTAAAGTCAGAGCACTCATCTTCTGAATCAGCTGAATGTTTTCACGTATGAGCAGCTAAAATAGCACATAGTTGCTTCAGTTACCTTACGAGTCAACAAGTTTACACTGATTTTGCTTTGATGTGGTTTTTAAAAATCACTTCATCACATTGAATCATTACCTCTAATTGGCTCATCGATACTGACCATTAAAATCTTTAATCTCATCCGTGCTGGCCTTTAGCAGCAGCCACAGCCTGTATGGTCTCTGAGGAAAGACCCTCTCTTCCTGCAATCTGATTAAAAAGATTAAATCTGTTACCTCGTTGCCGGAGCTTTATCTCATGAGGTCGCTCGGTGGTGCGTCAGCCCTCCTCCACCTCCCCACCCTCAGCGTACCTACGTAGCATAATTAAACTTGAATTAGATCATTACCATACAAAGCTGGAAACCTACCGCCGTGGAGTCATACATATTTATTTGCACGCACTTGTACTGTTACCCCCTCCTCCTTTCCTCCTTGCATGCAAACACGACGAGCTTTCTAGTGCAGAAAAAGGAGCGAACCGAAATGTTTTTTTTTTCCAGAGCGTGCGTCTGGTTTTCAGAAGCAAATATTTATCAGTGAGCCATCACGCTTTCATTTCAACACTTTACGTCGTGTGCTGGTAGAAAATGGCCAAACGCAGCAGATGGATTTTGATTGGGTTCATCAGAGCAGGTTGCTTTCAGCATAGCAAATATTACTTACACACAGAGGGATTTCCTGAGTCCACTAACACCTGCAGTGCAAACTTATCTGCTGCACATACTCAAACAGACAAAGACGAACACGGAGCGCTGCCTTTTGAGTATCGGGTTCCCTCTGCCTCATTCCTGTCTCCTTTCCTTGCATCCTTCCTCTTTTGTTTTCCTGAACCATACTCCCCACCTCCTCAGGGTTGCTTTTTCTCCTCCTTCCAGCTGAGAGAACAACTCCCCCCCTTTTCATGGCTACTTGGAGTCCTCTTATTAGTATTCTCTCCTCCTTCCTGCTTTCCCCCTTCCTCCTGTGAGATTGCTGTTGTGTCTTATGGCTTTTTATTCCTACGTGATGGTAGATGGGTTCATGTAAGAGTAGAAGCCACTAAACACGCAGCGAGCGCTCAACATGCTGGCCGACACACGCAGAGAGCTTCCTGTGGATATGACAGCTGCCATGTTCACATCAGTGTCCTCCTGCCCATTACCCAGAATGCCCATTAGCGCTGACGAGCGAGGGTAACTTTTAGACCAAAGTTACAAAGAATGTTCATGAATGCAATTAACTTGAATTTAAAGGCCCAGCGAGCCTTCACATATATATTGTTTCAGACTAAGATCATTTTATTTATTTTTTTATTTAAAGTTTATTCATTTTACATATTAAAAAAAGATAATGGGAAGAAAAAAAACCATTTCATAAATATGTGCAAATACTGTATAAGCAAATAAATGATGAAGGTATTGATCAACCCTTTAAGATAAAGTTATGCTCAATCTCAGAATATGTATTGGAATAACTAAGCTACAACCATAAAAAAAACTAAATTCAGTGGAAGTAAATTGACTGTTTTATAGTCATTTTTGTGTTTGCTAAGGTTAAACAGCTGTGTCAGCTGTTGAGCTGGGTTGACTCCAAATGTCGATGTACATCCAGTGATTACTTTCTGTAAGTTTCATTACAATTGTACACTGAGTTTTAGAATGGTAATTGTAAGACTGGTTGCGTTATCGTTGTTATTTTTTGTGTGTGTGTGGTTTCTAAGAATAGTTGGCTGAGGCAGCCATCTTGAGTTTAGTTGGCTCCAAAAGTAAATCTTAGTCGATGTACATCCAGTGATTATTTACTGAAAATTTCATTAAAATCCATCCCCGTAGTTCATGAGATATTTTGGTAACAAACAGACATGAGCAAAAACATTGTTCGCCTTTTCCTTTCCTCGGTGTTACATCACTGATGACTTTATTTTCCAAATGTGTTGAATTCAGGGAAAAGTTGAGCAGAACATTCTTTTTCATCTGCATGCTGACTTGCATGTGTCTTGAATTTACAACCTGTTCCTTCATCCCTCTGCCTTGAGTCTGTTAGAAACGCTTCATAATAGAAAGAAAAAAAAGCTCTGTCACAGGCGGGTCATCAGCATCCTTCTGTAACTTGTTGTCACTGATACGAAAATGATGACCGATCTGTTTATTGAAAGCTGTTAGAAAGTTCATAAATCATAATACCTTTCCCATGGAACATAAAATCAAAATAACACAAACATTTGGTATTTAAAAAGTCAGCAAGGTTTAAAACATTTACCGTATTTTTCAAACTATAAGGCTTACTTACAATCCTTTAATTTTCTCAAAAATCGACAGTGTGTCTTATGTATGAATTCTGGTTGTGCTTACTGACCTCAAACCAATTTTATGTAGTTATTGTGAATGAGCTGAATAAAGTTTGACTTATCTGACTGTTTTGTTTCGCTTAATGCACCTTATAATCCCGTGCACCGTATGCATGAAAACAGACCTGTTCATTGATATTGTGCCTTATACGTATTATTTTAATCCTTGGGTAGTGATTGAAAGGAGTTTATCGTCATACTATCTGTACTTTGAGGCTTAACTGTTGCAAAACAGTCTTTAAATTTAAATCAACTTTAAGGAGAATAAAGTTTTACTCTTATAAAGATGGTGGTGGCTCACTGTAGACCAAATGGCCACCAGTTCAAACCAACCTTTGAATCGGTTATTCTAAAGTGCACTTATGCTTTTTTGTATTCATTTGTGAATAAGTGAAAATTGGACTTAAGGAATTTCAATCATGCCTCTAAAGCCAACAACATGAAACATTAAATTTGACTCATTTTGGTCAGTTTTATCCAAACCAAATTTATCCAAGTTAAGTTTAGTTTGGCATCATGTATGAAACTAATTGCCAGGAAAGTTGAAGATTATCCTCCATTCATATGTTGCTGCAAAATAAAAAATAAAGATGTTTTGAGATTTTTACTCTAAATGTAGCAGCAGACTTTGAATAATCTTAATGGGACATTAAACTTCGATGTTGGGACATTTAGAAAAGGTTCCCGGGTCTACAGCTGAAGCTCAGTCTTCACTAAATAAAATATTACATTGTCTTACCTTATGTCAACTAGTTCCACTCAACTTGGTTGTTTCAACTTAAAAATATATATACATTTTTAAGTTTTGTCCAATGGATGCAAAAGTTGGGCTTATTTCCAAAAGCACGTGCATGGAGAAAAGCAGCTCACTGGCCCACTGGCCTCAAAATGAATAGAAAGCACTGTAAACTCTCTTGATTAGCAACATGATGAAGTTCCTTTACAGGCTCTAACACAACAAAACCTTTTGATAAAAATAAAAGTTACTGATTAAAAATTTATTTCATTAAAATATTACACAAGATTTTATTCTTCGAAATGTACGTTAGTTACGGATCCCTGGTTTCCATATCCGGCAGTCAATGCACAAGAGGCGGGGGGCATCCTGAACAGGTCGCAAGTCCATCATGAATGCACAGAGACGAACAAGACAACCACTCACAGTCACACGTTGGGACAATTTAGAGTTGCCAATGAACCTAACATGCATGTTTGTGGGAGGAAACCAGAGTCCCCGGAGAAAACCTATGACATGTCGTGGGAAAAAAAGTTATTCCCAAAACAACCAGGTGTAGACTTCCATCAGATTTATTTACAAAGATTTGGAGAACAGCCAGCAATCGCAGAAGATCAGTGCAGTTACAAGTACAACTTAACAATGCTTAGGCTGAGGTTCTGACCCTTTCTGACTAAACTGAAAACCATCCAGCTCCTCCACCTCTGTCGAGCCGTTATCAGAACACAGCTGCAGACAGCACAAGAGGTGTCTGTAAGCCAGACAGCTCCCAAGGCCTCAGGAACCTCGTCTCTAATCATATCAATCAAACCTTGAGAATAATAAAAAAATATTAGGGATGCACAGTATTATCTGCATGGTCTCAGTATTGGCTGATATTTGCGATAAAGTTAAATATCGACCATTCCATGAAAATAACTCACCGATATAAAAGGTGCAGTTTTTGTTGTGACATGGATGCCTGCAGTGCCATCACAACTTTGACATCATGCACGCCATTGAGTTTAGATTTGTGAAAATGTACAAATCGGATTCCAAAAAAAGTTGGAACACTTAACAAATTGTGAATAAAAATGGAATGCCATGATGTGGAGATGGCAAAAGTCTGTTTAATTCGTAATAGAACATAGATGACAGATCAAAAGTTTAATCTGAGTATGTAAATGTAACATTTTAAAGGAAAAATATGTTGATTCAAAATTTCACAGTGTCAACAAATCCCCAAAAAGTTGGGACAAGTAGCAATAAGTGGCTGAAAAAAGGAAATTGAGCATATAACGAACAGCTGGAAGACCAATTAACACTAATTAGGTCAATTGACAAACATGATTGGGTATAAAAAGAGTTTCTCAGAGTGTCAATGTCTCTCAGAAGCCAAGATGGTAAGAGGATTACCAATTCCACCATTGTTGCGCAGAAAGATAGTGCAGCAATACCAGAATGGTGTTACCCAGCGTAAAATAGCAAAGGCTTTTAAGTTATCATCATCAACCGTGCATAACATCATCAAAAGATTCAGAGAATCTGGAACAATCGCTGTGTGTAAGGGTCAAGGCCATAAAACTACTGGATGCTTGTGATCTCCGGGCCGGGAAGCCATTTCTAAGCAAGCTCCACAAGCTCAGACGTTTGCACTGGGTCAGGGGTCATTTAAAATGGAGTGTGGCAAAATGGAAGACTGTTCTGTGGTCAGATGAGTCACGATTTGAAGTTCTTTATGGAACACTGGGACGCCATGTCATCCGGACCAGAGAGGACAAGGATAGCCCAAGTTGTTATCAACGCTCCGTTCAGAAGCCTGCATCACTGATGGTATGGGGTTGCATGAGTGCTTGTGGCATGGGCAGCTTGCATGTCTGGAAAGGCACCATTAATGCAGAGAACTATGTTCAGGTTCTAGAACAACATATGCTCCCATCTAGACGTCATCTCTTTCAGGGAAGACCCTGCATTTTTCAACAAGATAATGCCAGACCACATTCTGCAGCAATCACAACATCATGGCTACGTAGGAGAAGGATCCAGGTACTGAAATGTCCAGCCTGCAGTCCAGATCTTTCACCTATAGAGAACATTTGGCGCATCATAAAGAGGAAGGTGCAACAAAGAAGGCCCAAGACGATTGAACAGTTAGAGGCCTGTATTAGACATGAATGGGAGAGCATTCCTATTTCTAAACTTGAGAAACTGGTCTCCTCTGTCCCCAGACGTCTGTTGAGTGTTGTAAGAAGAAGGGGGGATGCCACACAGTGGTAAAAATGGACTTGTCCCAACTTTTTGGGGATTTGTTGACGCCATGAAATTTTGAAACAACATATTTTTCCCTTAAAATGATACATTCTCTCAGTTTAATAATAATAAACTTTTGATCTGTGATTTGTGTTCTATTCTGAATAAAATATTAGATGTTGGCACCTCCACATCATTGCATTCAGTTTTTATTCAATATTTGTTTAGTGTCCCAACTTTTTTGGAATCCGGTTTGTTCAAACTTGCACTGTTCGAGTGTTGGCATTGTGTTAGAGAGAGTAAATATCCTAAATAAATTCTACATTAAACATAATTCAAGTTGAAGTGTTACATCATTTTCAGCATCTGCATTTAGTATCAGGCCAAATTGACAAAGACAATGCAGAATATTGTAGGATTTTAATTCCACAGCAGAGAAAGTTATGTAGTCCGTAAGTAGGTCTAGGAAATGAGTCAAAGTAACTTTATTGTCAAAACTGCAATATGTACAGGACATACACAGGATTGAAATTGCATTTCTCTCAGTCCCTCGGTGCAACAACCATTTAAACACAAACATTTTATAAACATAAGCATAAAATGGAATAATAAAAGTGTAATACTGTCCTGAGTTTTTGCATAGTAGTTTTTGCATAGCAGTATAAAAGTATGAAAAGTTACACCAACACTATAACTAAAATAATATAAAATAAATATCGGTATTGGTATCTATCGGCCAAATAAGTTTGAACATATCGGCTTATCTGATATCTGCCAAAAATCCAATGTTGTGCATCACTAAAAATTATCTCTTGCTATCCCTTTACTGACTGGTTCACACCAAGACTGACTACTACATAGAATAAGGACCATGGAACATTTTAATATAATTCACTATAACGGTACAGGAGCAGAACAGTTATAAAGTCTATATTAATAAAGTAAAGTAGATCAAGAATGGCGAGGGCAAATAATACACATTCCCTTCACATTGTACATGGGGGGATTATGCAAACTCTACGCTGAAAGGCCGAGAGGCAATCTTGCGGCATTCTTGGTAAGAGGGGACAGCTCAAATCACTGTCCGCCATGATGCCAAGATCATAACAGAGTTCAACTTGATGGGGACAACTACACCAAAGATATTTTGCAGTAATCTGCAGAGTATTTTGGACATTTCCCTAAAGCCGTAAAAGTTGCTTGTTGCAACAAAACCTAAAACATAATTTACTTTCCAAAGTCGGTAAGATTTATTGTCTGAGAACCAGTTTTCCTGCTGAATCGCTCCTCTACCTCTAAATCTTCAAGCCTCACAAACTCCTTTCACACCAGAAATCTGCAGAAAGTTTGCCTCTAATCATGGTATCCAACAGCAGTAACGTGCGCCTGAGCTGAACTCTGTGTCAACTAATTAAGCAAGAAATTCAAATGATCCTGCTGGTGGGTCCACGTGGGTGCTGCAGGCTTCGGCTTTAAATGTCAACTCTCTGTTTGTTTTTTTGTGGTGAAATGAGCTGCTGGGCTCCTCTCGCCTCACGTAGAATCTGAATAAAAAGCCTAAATGGGCTGAACCCCCTTTCCAAAAATAAAAAAAAATGAATTATTAATCTGTGGATATTACAAGAATCCGACACGTGTTTGCAATTGTGGGACATTACATCGGCACTGATATGAGGAGCATAATAATTTGAGATGAAATTGAAATAGATGAGGTCTGTGGAAGTGTAATGATTTATTTAGGGGGTGTTGTGATCTAATATTCAGTGGGAGGGTTGAGAAGTTTCTCATGCTTGCATTATAGTTTTAATTTATTTTTCAGGTTCACACTTCCACATCGGTCTCACCCCCCTTCTTCCTCCCTTTTCCCCCCTTTTTAATCGAGTCACAAGAGGGGTCTGAGAGAATAGTCAAACAGGAGAGACATTAAAGGAGCCTGAGGAAGGATTGGATTTTTAAAACCTGTGGGGGTCCATGGGAATCTCCAGTTGGAGATGGCATCTACGCGAAAGGGCCTGCATTATTTAAAACCGCGGGCTTGTGAAGGGAAAAGCTAGACAGATTGTGCCTTTTTTCTAGTTTTTGATAATTCGACAAGACTTAACCTCACATTATCTCAAAATGTCCAAATGATTAGTGACAGACAACTGAGCCTCATTTTCTTTTCTTTTTTTCAAATTATCGCCGTCACGACTCCTCGAGTTACGATCCAATTCTACAAGGTCACAGAATCCTCGAGCTCAGGTACAAAACATGAACATCATCCACTCTGGCATAATGGGATTGTCCTCCGGCAGCTGCAATAACGCGTCCTGTTTGTGTACAGTAGGAGTAACGTATGAGCGCTCTACTTTATCTACCACCCCGCTCCCCTCAGGCTCCACTTTGATTTCCCTGTAATAAATAATGCTCTTTTGTCTTCTGTGCTTGATTTGTTCCCTGCTGTAATCTCACTATACTGCTCAATAAATTATGGATAATCCTGCTTCAACGTGCTGCAGATCTCTTGTTTTATTTGTCTGTCAACTTTTTGTTTCCTGGTTTTGCTCACATGCTGATTTTAAATCAGCACAAATCACAAGTTTTCAGTTTTATGAGTTGCTGTTTTTTTTTTTTCTTGTAAAGTAAGCACAAATATCACAATCTATGCTCAAATGAAACTGGAGGCAAACTGGTTCATGTGGACATTATTATATAAGGGGCATTCATACCGCTGAATAAAGAGTTGTGTTTACATCCACTCTTCATGAATACATACATTAGAGCTTTTAATGATTAATTTGAATCCTTCCTTTTCCAAGGTGGAACCATCAAACTTCAATGATTTGTAAGGGACAAGAATTTATTGTGGATTTTCTTGAATCCATACATGAACAAGGATATACTGTACATTGGTTCAAATAAATCCATACACCACAAATAATCTTACACATGGTAACTGGAGCTTAAATGGTAAATGGAGCTTACTTATATAGCACTTTCCAGCCCCCTTTGAGGGGCCCCAAAGCGCTTCACAGTACCAATCATCCACCCATTCATACACACATTCATACACCGGTAGTGGTAGACTGCCTTGCAAGGCGCTGCCTGTCCTACCGGGAGCAACTCGGTGTTAAGTGTCTTCCCCAGGGACACAACGGGGTATGCCGTGACCGGGGATCGAACCCGAGACCTTCTGGTCCTGAGCCCGCTGCCCTGCCTCTACACCATCTCGGCCCACATACTTGAGCAAGTTGCACCTCAGTCACACACGTCTAATAAACGTCTGGTGGAGTCTTGGTTAGATATTTGACCACTTCTTAGTAGAGTTCATTTAAATTACATGATCCCTCGAAGGAGTTGCGTTCCAGAGATGTCCGTGGTAGGTGAAAATACGCTAAGTAGCAGCGTTTTATTTTATTTATATACTGTATACACTGTATATATATATACACGCACACATTAAGGTTTTATAAACCCTTACCAACACTTCTCTTAAACATTGTCGATGACCATGAGAGGAATGTACAATACCGAGTACACACAATATAAAAACCCATAATATAGTGAAGCCGCAAGAACTGAAACACAATATAGCAAGTGACGACTAGTTGGTTTTCTGTCACAAACCAAGCTTTTAAGCATAGTCCACAAAATTTCAATAAAGCTGAATATGGGGGTTTGGGAATAGTACGGCCAATCCAGAACCATAATGTTAGCCTAATGTATCCAATCAGATCCAAGTTTTGATGTGTCCAAGATGTCCTGTTGAAATACTCAACTATTTCAACCGTCCATTGACTGGAGGTGAAGTTGATGAGTTTGGAGGTAAACCACCTCCGGTTTTATTCACTCAACTTCGTGCAATGTACCACAGCATGCTGCTAGTTGAGACCAGCTATATGTATGGTCTGGAGACAGTGGTATCGACAAAAAGACAGGAGAAAGAACTGGAAGTGGCAGAAATGAAGATGTTGAGGTTCTCCTTAGGAGTGACAAGGATGGAATAGGAATGAGATCATCAGCGGTACAGCCCAGGTTGAACAACTGGGAGATAAAATTAGAGAGATCAGACTGAGATGGTTTAGACATGTCCAGAGGAGGGACAGTGGGTATATTGGTAGAAGGATGTTAGAAATGCAGCTGCCAGGAAAAAGACAAAGAGGAGATGTATGGATGCAGTTAGAGAGGACATGGAGGTAGTTGGTGAGGACAGAGTGAGATAGAGGAGGATGACTCGCTGTGGTGACTCATGAAGAGAGAACGAATAAGAAGATCATAGCATGCTGCCACCACCACCATGCCAGACAGTTGGTACTGTGTTTATAGGGTTGAAATCCTCACCTCGATTAATTCAAATATTTCTTACCATAGAGACCAAATAGCTCAATATTTATTTGTCTGACCAGAAGCCTCTCTCTTGGAGCAGGAGCATCTTTCAGTCCACTCTGACGTAAAACTGGCTTCACTGGCAACGGTGACGCTGGCGCTCCAGAAGTTTCCAGTGCATGCAAGATAGAGCCATGCTGGTTCCTGAACATCCTAACCAATTTCCTCACATCTGAGAGTGACAGTTTGAGTCTTCCAGTTTTTGGTGAAGTGGTAACCCATTCCAATAACGTGTTTTTAGGCAAGACTTTAGTTTTCCTTGACTTCCCTGTCACTCTTGAGTATTGGTCAATCCACCAACCGTTGTCAAACAGTCCTTTTCACGCTGGTAAAGAACAACCAGCAGTCGCAGTTGATCATGATCACTAGAAGAAGTAGGCCTTGGCCTGGTCAAGTCAAAGACACTAAATAATGATGTAAATGCATGTTTATATTCAAACCTGTGTGCGTTTTGGGAAACCCCTGATCAATTCAAACCTTTGCGACAAACTCATTTGTAAGAATCATTGAACTTGTATGATAACGAGGACGAATATTCTCAATGAAAATACCTTATTATTTCATAGTAAATCTGCCCTTTTCTGTGTCAACCCCTCGTTATTTAGAATATATGATCATAACGCCATCAATGCAATAAAAATAAAAGCATAATGCTTCCTGTACCATTTTAACTTATATAGCTGCTTCACATGAGGCGAGCTGAAGGAGAATTGTCGAAGGCAGAGCCGTAAAGCTGCAGTGAGACAATCTTTTTCTCAGGGATTTCGGATCTGTGCTCGCCTACACAAACCAGTTGTCTGGGGGATCGCCTCAGCCATCTTTTCTTCTGATGAAACCAAAGGAAATCCTCAGGCTGCTCAAGGCGGACCACACACTTCTCTTTTTGTTTCCCTTTTCACGGCCTTCCGTGCTCAATCATTATCAGTGAAAAGACTTTCCTTGCAGCTCTGGCGTCGATCCTTCTTCCAATTAGTGGAAGGTGATGAGGCTCCCTTGTTTGTCGGCACACCTGGTAATTAGATTATCGCTGAAATTTTGGGAGCGTGCACAAAGAAGGAGTGGGTAATTAAAACGCAAAGTCTATCAAATATTGACACAGATGTGCTCTGCCAGGTGTGGATATTGAAGATGAGTCAACATTATCGGTCAAGTTTTCAGAATTCCTATAAAATGTATGCATAAAATTTTAAGCCTCAGATAGAGAACCTACAAAAACTTTTTTTCTAGATTTGTTAAACTCAGTGATCTTATTTGATTAGTTAAAGTCATATTGAACATACAGTATCCTTTTTTCACTAACCATCAGTGGATTTCAGGAGCAGTCAGAGAGGAAGGCTGAAGCTTTTAGACAAATTCAGCGTTTATTTTTTTTAATTATTGCACACAAAAGCTTCAGCGTAGCAGTATTTAGTTCTATTTGAAAATAAAATTGCTTGGCAGTTTACTAGAAAAATCATGTCTCACCTGGAAGACAAAAGCCTAGATAGGATTTTAAAATAAAGTGCAACAGCATGGGTTGTATGGCAAGCTGTTTGTGTATTTATTAGGGACAATAGTTTTTTTTTTAGTTTTTTTTTTAGCTATAATAGTTAACTAGTTAGGACTAAGACTCCACAACTTTAGGAAGTGTTTACTTGCCAAATTGTAAATTTTTTAGGTCACACTAGTTGATTAATGCACACATTCAGGGGCGGTCCTAGACTGTTTGGTTCTCTGGACGAACCTCCAATGATTACCATGATGATGATGAACCCAGATTACCATATACCATCAGAGATGCACTCAAAATGTCTTTGAATATTTTATTCATAAAACTTGAAATTTAAGAAACTACAATAATACGTTGAACACACAAAGACACAAATGCTGTACACCATAAATTTAAAAGTATAGAACCACAAATACAAAAAAAATACATACTGTAGAAAATAAACACAATTAAAATGTCTTTTCTAAATTACACCAATAGAAAAACACAAGAAAATCTACCACCTACACACAATCACCTGAAGATTCCTGCTGGGGGGAGGTAGATGGAGGAGGAGGTAGATGGCTCCTCGTCCTGGCCTGTGGCAGAGGGTGCCCCAAAATATTTCAGAGGTGCCCCTGAATTTACATTAAAATACCAAACATAAAACATCTGATACATAATGCATCAATTGTATCATTATCAAACATTCATACTTGTATGTGTAGTGGGCATGACAGTGTCCACTTTGATACACCTGTGTATTTTTGAACTGTTCCAGAGATGACCTTTACTGACCTTTCAGTAACCAGACATTTAACACAATTTATTTTGTTAGTTTAAATCAAAGGACAGATTCACTCAAAAAGAGACTATTTCTATCTTTGATTTTATTCTGATGTGATCAAAAGAATAACGTGTCATTTTCATGATATATGTTATGCTGTGTTATTCTTTTAATATGGAGTATTACTGTGTTACTTGACCATATAATGGTGTCAGAGTGAATTCTATGTGTTATTGTGATTTGCAGATTTGTTCTAGAAGTGTTAAGACGCTAATCCAAGTATTTTTCCTCTTGGAGTCTATGAGTCTGTCTTTTCCTAAACATTTCTCTCTGCTGCTGGCTGTAACCTTGGGTCGTGATAACGGCAAGTGAACTCCTCGACTGTTTCTTCTGAACCAATCGGAAAGAGACAAGTTTCAGAGTTCTATCTTAAGGTTCTAAGCTAAGCTGAATTGTTCAGAGTCTGCTGGGAACTTCAAGAGATGTGAACTTTCCCAAAGAGCTGGATGGACGTTTAGTCACACGCTAAGGACACGTCATCCAGTTAAAGGCTGATAACATGTTTGTTATGAGTCCACTTGAACCGAGCGTACAAGCTCAGAACTTTGAATTAAATTCCTTTATGGAATAAGTTATCTTGAAGTCAACCAGTAGCTGACATATTTTCTGATGATCGACGCGGATCCCAGGAGACGTTGAAACGTAAACCAGAACCGGCTCGGACGTGCTGGACCTGCAACGATTCTGTACGCCTGAAAGGCTGGTGTCATCTCTTTATCAGACTCGTCGTCAAAGGTAAAGAGCTGTTTACAAACGTACCTGGATTTCAGCAGAAATCTGATGGGAAGTGTCACTTCTGGTAACATGCTCAAGACAATTTCCTTTAAACCATCTCTCCTCCTATTTCCTTTCCCCTCAATTCTAAGCTGGAAACTATTTAAGTCATAGAGCCTCAGACTAAGTATGTTAACATCCTATATTTATGTCTGTTGTGTTACAATTTAAATGTGCTGACGTGTTAAATTGCAAGAAAGTGAAATCATGTCAATCAAGTGTAATGGTGTTAATTTAGTTGATTTATTTTAAATAAATGGTAGTGTCTTTGACATACCAAACTAAGTTAACGTCTCTGTCACTTAATGGCTTTATTTATTTATCCATCATAAAGATCACAGAAATATTGGGTAAACTGAAAAAGAAAAGAATCCGTGAAATTACTATTCAATCTGAATAAGTAATTAATTAAGGATAAAGAGGTCAGCTTAATACTGACCCCTGATAAAATCCTTTACATCTGGGTGGCACCGTATGTGTTTAAAGACACAATATGGTGGTTCCCCTCATGTTTACTTCACATGCCTCACTATGGTTATTTAATAAGCTCTAAAACTGTTGTTGAGAAGTATCCTAATCAGAGTCAGAGAGAATTTATTGTCATTTGCACCGCAAGTACATGTGTTGAAAACGAGATTATGTACACAGGGTCCCAGTTACATCCAACAACAAATGCAAGAGAAAAACAATAATAACATCTAGGATTAACTAAGAGAGACATCAGCTAGTAATACACTAAGCCCTAATGTAGTAGAAAAACATCATTATAAACAGCAGCACGAACATGAGCAGATGGTCACAGATGAACGCAGCAACAAGAAACAGATCAGTATCAGTATGATGTGACATTTTGCAGTGTTTATTCTTATTATTTATTTATTCATGAGTCTGACAGCCTCAGGGTAGAAGCTGTTTCTCAGTCTAGTGGTTCTACATTTGATGCTCCTCAACCTCCGTCCCGAGGGGAGTGGTGCAAAGAGTGAGTGTGCTGGGTGAGTGAGGTCTTTCATGATGCAGGTGGCTCTTTTTCTGCATCTGGAGGTGTAAATGTCTGTGATGGTGGGGAGACTGACTCCCACAGACTTCTGTGCAGCCTTCACCACTCTCTGCAGAGCTTTTCTCTCTGCAACTGTGCAGCCTCCATGCCACACGTTGATGCTGGAGCACAGGACGCTCTCCACTGCACACCTGTAGAACGAGGTGAGGACTGGGCTTCTCAGACCGGCTCGTCTCAGCCGTCTGAGGAAGTAGAGTCTCTGATGACCTTTCTTGATCAGGCTGGTGGTGTTGTTGCTCCAGCTGAGGTTATCATTCATGTGTAATGCAATACTGAGTAATTACAATAGTAATTATAATACTTTTCCAGTACTCTGAAATTATTTAAGGACTGTCATACTGATATAGCAAATGGTTAACAACTAAGACAAAACAAACAGGCCTATATATGTGTCCAATTTATGAAATATTCAGAATAGGAGACAAACCGACACCTTCCAATTAATGGCTACAGTATTTATCACTGTCCATGCTACGTAACAAAATAATTACCTTTAGTAATTATAATAGCTTAATATTACTTTCCCCTGTAGTAGTTTAGTTTTAGAAGAATTTCATTCAAAACGATAACATTTTCTGCTGAAAACCAAATACAGGTAGCCCTCTAGTTACGTCAGGGATAGGGACCTACGTGTGTGACTTAGGTCGATGTTGTCGTACCTCGCGGACCAAAAACACCTGCCTGTCGTAGGTCCGCGTTTCTGACATAGGTCGCGGCTATACCGCTAACGGAGCGCCGCACACATATTTAATGGCATGAGACTGAAAAAGGAGACATACTAGGCCATGAACATGCACAGAACTGTACAGTAAATGAATACAGTACTGTACAAATAATAAAAAAATATAATGTCTTACTTTGAGCTGGTCAAAGCCTGCCTTCGTCTTATAGCATCAGCTCGGGTGAGAGCTCCCACAGCTTCCTTACGCTCCACACGCACACACGTGGTCAAAACTGTTTAAAAGAATGACTGTTAGCTTCTTAACTTCATACATTTGGAGCCAGAAAGAAAAAAAAACTTACTGAAAGCCGTTTCTCCGCGATGTTCCTCCCTCCAAAACAGCTGCTCGGCGTTAGCTACGGTTAGGCCGCGCCAGTAGCAGCACTGGTTAGCATGTCAGTTCATTCAAAAAGGCTGTCGGCTTTGTATCTCCGCGTTAGCTCGGTGTCCCCCGACTGCCAGGCGGACATTTGCGGCGAGCTCGCGGCCGCAGATGGCTCCTCCGCGGCATGTCGGCTCGGTGTCTTCGCCTGTGTTAGCTGCTCTGTTAGCTGCTGTCGTTAGCATGTCGGGCGGCGTTGTGGCCGCCGATCGCGGGGCGATCCGCGGCTGCTCCTCCGGGCCTGAGACGTCCACAGAGTTGGCCGAGTGTTTCCAGCAAATTTATCCGTATGAGGCAACCCTGAACGGACACACGGTCCTCAGTAGCCTCTGGAGCTCCTCCATTGACCGCACCGGTTGTAACATGACGACCGGAAACGACCGGAAGTTGCGTAAATACGATCAGATTGTAATTAAAAACGAAATATTAATAATTATACTTTATTTATAAAGCCATTTAAAACAACCACAGCCGCAACAAAGTGCTATACACATGAAATTAATAACATTTAAACA
Organism: Garcialebias charrua; assembly: GCA_038048925.1. Classification (NCBI taxonomy): domain Eukaryota; kingdom Metazoa; phylum Chordata; class Actinopteri; order Cyprinodontiformes; family Rivulidae; genus Garcialebias; species Garcialebias charrua. The sequence continues at coordinate 24,055 of JBBPBX010001628.1, read as the reverse complement.
CACAAAAAAAAATAATAATAATAATAATTTTTTTTTTTAATCATATTTTTATTAAATATGATAAAATCGTAAGTCTGAGTTGCCGTAGGTCGCAGGTGACGTAGGTCGAGGGTTTGCTGTATGTCATAAGCAGCTAAACTAATTAATATAAAGCCCATCTTGCAACAAGCCATAGCTTACATAACACCTTTCATGCTCCAAGAGATGACACACCTTTATCTGTTTCTTGTTTCTCCTCTTCCTCTTTTCTCTTTGTCCTAAACTGGGCACCTGATGGCAGTGAACTTTTCTCGTCCCTCTTCCATGTGTGTACTGTAATTGGCACTCGGGCGGAGTAGGTCATCACCGCCCAGCCCTAAACATGAGTCAAAACAACTTTGGCCTGAACTAGGGATGCATGATATTAGATTTTTGGCTGATATCTGATATGCCAATATGTTGGCCGATAACCGATACTAATGTTTTTCCGCTAGACCTAATTGCATAGCTTTCTCAGCTGTGGAATTAAAATACTATATTATTCTGCACGGTCTTTGTCAATTTGACCTGCTTCCAAATGCAGATGCCAAAAAGGGGGGTGAAAATGATGTAACACTTCAACTTGGATTATGTTTAATGTCAAATTTATTCATGACATTTACTCTAACACAATAACACTCGAACAGTCATAAAAACAGTGCCTTATATATACGTAAGTTACATCTTATCTCTTTAATATACAGGTAGTCCCCGATTTACGAGCGCTCTTACATACGAGGCTTACGAGCTGGCAAACGAGCAGTAAATTTGTAAAGAACATACAAAAAATACAGCACTTTTATGTGTTTTTAGATGAAAGTGTGTTAGCTACAGTGTTGGGGTAGTTACCCAAAATAAGTAAGTTACACATTACACATTGCACCACTCTAATTGCGCTGTTTCTTAGTAGTTTTTTGTTCACTGAATATTGTATTGATTGTATTGATGTTTTATGGTTTATGTTTTTTGTGTCTTATGTTTTTATATTTTATGCACCGTTATGCCGAAGCAAATTCCTAGTCTGTGAATCCTGTTCATTGACAATGGCGATAATAAACTGAATCTGAATCTGAATCTGAATCTGAATTACTAGTTACTTTTTAAAAAAGTAACACATTACACTACTTAGTTACTCAGTTCTGAAAGTAACTTAGTTACATTACTTTTGGATTACTCTAATACCTGAGATTTAACCTGTATTAATTTTTATCTTTCAATAATGATATTAGAGATCTTTTTGACACTCATTTTTGATGAAAAAGTAAAACAGCAGTGCTACATAACAAGCACAATGCATATGTAAATGTGCCATTCAAAAGGTATGACAATATCAAAATGTAAAACTTCTGTTTAAAAAAAATAAAACAGAACAGACAGGTTTACAAGAAATCTAAAATAACTACCTATCAGCCTCTTTCAAACCAGTTATGTGATCACAATCTGACAGGCTTACCTTTGTGCTTGACGGATTTTTCATGCTGACGGACATCGTTCCTTCCCCCATGAGAGAGAGACACTAAAGTCGCGGTTACAAATCTTAAAAAACGCGTAATAAACTTTAGGAAAGTAAATTCGCTGTCCCATTTTTCAACATATTTACACGAAGTCTTAACTTTTTTGGCAGGGACGCGTCCTCTCTCGTTACATCCATCTCTGTGTTTTTCCGGGTTTGTTCTCGACCGCGCCAGCCCCAACATCGCGAGAACTGCCACCGAGGCTTACTGCAGGTGGCAGTTCTCGCGAGGCTAGTGACAGAGGCCGTATGTCTATGTACCATACAGGAAGCCCTCGAGTTACGTCAGGGATTGGGACCTACGTGTGTGACTTAGGTCGATTTTGTCGTACCTCGCGGACCAAAAACACCTGCCTGTCGTAGGTCCGCGTTTCTGACATAGGTCGCGGCTATACCGCTAACGGAGCGCCGCACACATATTTAATGGCATGAGACTGAACAAGCAGACATACTAGGCCATGAACATGCACAGAACTGTACAGTAAATGAATACAGTACTGTACAATAAATAAAAAATATAATGTCTTACTTTGAGCTGGTCAAAGCCTGCCTTCGTCTTTTAGCATCAGCTCGGGTGCGAGCTCCCCCAGCTTCCTTACGCTCCACACGCACACACGTGGTCAAAACTGTTTAAAAGAATGACTGTTAGCTTCTTAACTTCATATATTTGGAGCCAGAAAAAAAAAAAACTTACTGAAAGCCGTTTCTCCGCGATAATCCTCCATCCAAAACAACTGCTCGGCGTTAGCTACGGTTAGGCCCCGCCATTAGCAGCACTGGTTAGCATGTCAGTTCATTCAAAAAGGCTGTCGGCTTTGTATCTCCGCGTTAGCTCGGTGTCCCCCGACTGCCAGGCGGACATTTGCGGCGAGCTCCCGGCCGCAGATGGCCCCTCCGCGGCATGTCGGCTCGGTGTCTTCGCCTGTGTTAGCTGCTCTGTTAGCTGCTGTCGTTAGCATGTCGGGCGGTGTTGTTGGAGCGATCGGCGGCTGCTCCTCCGGACCTGAGACGTCCACAGAGTTGACCGAGTGTTTCCAGCAAATTTATCCGTATGAGGCAACCCTGAACGGACACACGGTCCTCTAAAGCCAGCTGACAGGAGCGTCTAGAGCTCCATTGACCGCAGTACTGTAGTAAAATGGCGACCGGAAACGACCGGAAGTTGCGTAAATACGATCAAATTGTAATTAAAAACGAAATATTAATAATTATACTTTATTTATAAAGCCATTTAAAACAACCACAGCTGCAACAAAGTGCTATACACATGAAATTAATAACATTAAAAAAAATAATAATAATAATAATACTTTTTTTTTTATCATATTTTTATTAAATATGATAAAATCGTAAGTCTGAGTTGCCGTAGGTCGCGGGTGACGTAGGTCGAGGGTTTCCTGTATGTCTATGTACGTTGACGTATGACGTTCCGACGTCATCGCGTACGTCTTTGTTTTCCCCTCGTGACAGTCTGCTCCATAGATATCTATATATAATGTCTATGGTCCGCTCCGTCGTCCTCGTACCACAACTATTCTCCGAAAGGTAAATAAAATAAATAAATAAAACTATTCTCCGAAAGGTCCTGATTGTAACGCAAGTAACGAATGTAAGGTTTTGTTAGTAACTGTAATATATTACAGGCATTTTCAAAGTAGTGTGTTACACATACGTTACTGAAAAATGTAATGTCATTACTGTAACGCGTTACTAAGTAACGCGTTACACCCAACACTGGTTAGCTAACTGTTTGGAAACAAGTTTCTGAGCATGTTTATGAACTAGTATGAACATTTGTGATGAAAAACGAGTGTTTGTAGTAGCGCTAGCATACATTTTCCGATTTACGACAGAAAATCCGGACTTACGAGAACACGGGTTTCGTGTTCCGACATACGACATTTCGCCTTACGAGATACTCGGAGGAACGGAACTCACTCGTAAGTCGGGGATCACCTGTATGTATATATATATATATACTGTATATATATATATATATATATATGAAAGCAGAGCCTTTTAAATCAGTGAGTTATTTTGATGGAATGGCCGATGTCCGATATTTAATTTTATCGCTAATATCGGCAGATACCGATATCATGCTGATAATATTGTGCATCCCTAGCCTAAACTAATTCACCTTCTTTGGTGTGCAGATTCATTTTTGTATTTTTTTTAGCCATTTCATACAAATACAATGGTGTGATTTACTTAGTGAACTAACTGTATTAGAAACATCCCTGCGGGATTGTCACTAATATGGATTCTTCTCCAGCTAGTTGGGATAAAGTACCACCAGTTTGCAAAAACCTACTACTAGTAAGAGTATTTATTGAACTAGTGTGACCATATGTGCAACTAGTGCAATGAAGTCACAAACTAGTGAAAGAAAATTATGCTTGATATTAAAGATACAGTATTGAATAAATGCACAAGGTGTTTGCCTTAACGACTCCAGATCGATCCCTGACAAGCAGATAGGAAACTTCTGGTAAACCTTAAGACCTTGATAGTCAAGTCCAAGCCTTTTTGTCAATAATACTTGTTGGATTAGATAACGATCAAGAATGCTGTTATGTTGCTCAATCTTCTGTTATGCTTCATCAGATAAATTCAGTTTTGTCCAACCCTGCCAACGCGAGAAGGTAAAAAAAAAAAATAGCACATTGCGTACACTTCAGTATCTTTCTGCTATTATTTCAACGAGTGGGAAAAGAACCTGGATTATTGAGCATGCATCAGGGTAACCTGGATGTGATTCTATTTATTTTTTTATTTTTTTGTAAATGCTGCTTTGCAAACCAACCATTCAGCAGTTTGGTTAATTCCCATCAAGCTGTTTCCCTCATATCTGCAGAATCAGCCTCATAGTCCGCCTGGAGGAAAACATGGCGGGTACATCAGCTGCACCATGGTGAAACATCCACTTAGGAGTGTCTTAGCTTCAGATGCAAAGCTGTTCTGACTGTTACTTAGCAGAAACATATCTGCTGAAGGAAAATGAAGTCAAACAATGTGTGACTTACTAGTTTACAACATCATCAAAGAGTCTCAACATAGAAAAGTCTGTAAAGACAGAAAGCAGCTGGAGATCTTGTTTTGCAGCTTTGAATAAATAAAAAAGGCTTTATTGGCGTTTAAAGGTTTACATGGCAGTTTTGGAAATGATCTTCTCTCAGCGTGACCAGCGTGGACATCTCATTGTGACGGCAACATGCTGAGTTCCACAGATTTTTCCCTCGACATGTTGCTGAAACCCATCACAACGAGACGGCGACTTCTGTCAGGGTCCACTTAATGAGAGTGTAGCATCAGCGCTTCGGCTGCAATTACAGTGTTTAGGACTCTTTAATGATGTGTTAATGGCTTGGCTGTATTACCTCTCGGCTACCCAAACAACATTAAATACCCCGTGGCCGATTAATCCTGCGTCGACAAAAAAACATCCAATTAGACAGAAAATGTTTGAATCAGGATCTGCCTGCAAGTTTTCACGCAAAAATGCAAAAAAAAAGTAAAGCGATTAAGGGAATGTTGCAAGAGAGAAAATATAGCTTTTTTTATTAAACGAAAAAGTGATTAAATATTATGCGAAGGATTTATAGTCTGCACACAAACCTGATAAAGTAAAATAAATGAAACCATGCGACTTCACTGTGACAAATATCACACATATGTGGAAAAATGTGTAAACCCAAAGCTGAACTTCTTGGCTACAATACTCAACAAGCACGTTTGGTGCAGGAACAAAAGAACGCACGCAGTGAAGCACGGTGGTGGCAGTGTCGTGATGTGAGTTTGTTTTTCTTCAGGTGAAACTGAGGTTTTAGTCAAGATGGATGAACTCATGAACAAATTTAATTCAAAATCTGCTTTTATTTTAAAGAAACTCAGGACTAAAATATTAATTTCAGATTTGTAAACATTTCTTTCTGATTTAAAATGTATTTTCATTTTAAATAAACTCGTGAGTGGGCTGGACTGAGCTCATCAGCTTCCTGGATGTGGCCCTTCAGGCTGCTAGTTGAATACCCTGGTCTGGACCCAGAACTGAATAAAACTCTGTACAAACATGTCTGCCTAAAAAATAATTGATGACAGGTGTGTTTCCAGACAAAGGCAGTAAATAAATCAGAAGTTGCTTCAGCAAAGTTTATAGGACACTCATACTTATGCAACTGGCGTCTTGCTAGTTTTTTTTTTCTTTCCATAATTATGGAATATTTAAACGTGGAAGAAGCTTTGAAATTATTTGTTTAGCAGGTGTGTGAAGACATTTGTGTTTTAGGAATTCAGGACAACCAGAACAAGTGAGAAGGAGTAACTTTGCTCAAGGATGCAGAACCGAAACACACAGCTGCTTCCAAACACTCGATGGGTCAAAGGTCGACCCTTTGACCCTTGGTGTATGTAATGCTCTGTCTAAGCACCTGCTGCCCTGCCTGCTCGTTGCATCTTCTGGGTCGGCATCAAAGTCAATGATACGTAAGTCGAAACATCTCACAGCTTGTTCCAGTTGTGTCTTTGCTGTTGTTGCTCTGCTTACAAAATAGATTTTAGACACTAGTCCTCCAAATAAAACTCAACATGTCGGTGATACACAACACAAGCTGTCAACACACGACTGTTGACGACAGAGGGATTATTAATGCAAATGTGCAACGTTCAAAATCAAACTGTTTGTTTTAATAATGAATAATTCTGTTTTTTCACACCATAAATTTAGGTTTAAAGACATTATTGTTTGTGTGAAATTGGTTAAATAAGTCCTCAAAGGTATTTTAAGACATAAAATATAACTTTTGTAGATTCAAAACCACATTTTAAAAAGATTTTCTACAACCATGTTCTGCAACATTGACGTAAAACTGGACAGTTTAAGTTAATTCTTAGTGGTCCAGACGCCTCCTTGAAGAAAAATATCTATAAAAATCAGCCTTTTGGGAAAATCTATTTGTTTTTTACATAATTTATAATTTATTCAAAACACTTGCATCAAAAGCTGTTTCTTATTTTGTAGATTAAATTTTTTGTTTTTGTTTTAAACAGGCATTTGCCTCAAACCACAGTTCACATGTGAAAATAAGTTTAACAGCTTTTACAACAGAACAAAAACTTACATCACTGTGATGCTTACAAACACTAGTTTTATATTTTTAGCCGTTTCTGCAATAATCGCCTCTTTTCTGAGTTGTCTGTTATATATTTAAGTTTGTTTCTTCTACAACAGATAAGAAAGTTAATAAAAAATTAACATAAAGTGCCTAAACTATCAAATGCTGCTTTCAAGTTCATTGGGGGAGAAAACGAAGATGCTGCATGAAAAAAATACAGATTTTGGATGTTTGATGGAAAGATTTGAGTAATATTTTTCAAGACAATTCTTGAAATAGATTTCTTTTTGGACACATGGGGCATCATTGTGCATATTTTAGCCATTTTTTTTTGTACGAGCAATATTTTGGGGAAAGATACTGTACATATAAACAGTTGAACGTCATTTAAAAAAAAATGGTTTTCGAACATGCCTGGCTTTACAAAATAAATAAAAAATACACAAGCATAACTTTACCTTGACCATTAAGTCTGTAGAAAAGAAGGACTACAAGGAAATATCGATCAGGAAGCAATAATGAACACAATTAAAAAGAAAGGCCTAATCTAAGAAAAGCCAGTGAGTAGGTATTTGTTTAAGGTGAGATTTAAACTATGCCACTAACTCAATTTCAGGGGAAATTGTTGCAGTTTTAAGAGCTGCAGCTACAAAAGCATGGATGCCTGAAAGCTGCGGTATTTTTTTTATTGACCAGATGGAAAAACCTTTCTGACAACTGAGTAAAAAGACTCCACAGGTATTAAACAGTTCATGCTTTGGTCAACACCGATAAGAGCACAACGTCCTGTCCAGGTGAGCTTGTATTTCTTTATTTTTAGCTCTAAACACGGGAGCAACAAAAAAGAAAACGGTTGTATGAGAAAACTGGCTGCTCTTTCTCAGTCTAGTCACAAACATTTAAAAAACTGCCTTATTCCCAGACTCATTTTCTACAAAGTTAATACATAACAGAAAGTTTGGAGCAACACAGCGTGTAGGTCACGGTGTAAAGTCAGTCGTTCATGTTGAGATCAAACCGCTTCATCCTGAGGGTTACAGGATGTAACTAAGTCTGTGTTGCCTCCCTTGGAGCGGTGAGGGTAAACATGCTATGGAAAGCAACAGAAAATGATTTTCTCACTCATATAAACCCAATACACCTACTACTTTGACATAAATATAGTATTTTATATTTGACTGTACTGTAAAAGACCAAGAGAAATATGACAGTGAAAGGACTTAAGAGAGGAGACGGGAATAAAAGGAGGTGTAATGTAGAGCAAAGAAGGCGGTAGCTAAGGCAAAGCAGAAGGAGTATAATGAGTTGTATGGGAGGCTGGATGCTAAAGAGGGTGAGAAGAGCCTGTACGGATTGACAATACTGATTGATCAGGCTGGAAAGGATGTGCAGCAGGTTAGGCTTGTGAAATATATAAATGGTAGTTTCTAGTTTAGAAACTGTGGACCAGGAAGTGAGAATTATTAGTGAAGGTGAAGTTCGGAATGAAGGAATGAAGCAGGCAGTGGGGCCTGATGACATACCAGTGGAGGTTTGGAAATGTCTTGGAGAGATGGCAGTGAGATTCTTGACTCAAATATTCAGTGGCATATTTTAGGGTGAGAAAATGCCTGAAGAATGGAGAAGAAGTGTGCTGGTGAAGATCTGGGAGAGAGTTGTGGAAGGAAGGCTTAGACAAGAGGTGACTATCTGTGAGCAGCAGTATGGTTTCATGCCAAGAAAGAGCACCACAGATGCCATCTTTGCTTTGAGGATGCTGATGGAGAAGTACAGAGAGGGTCAGAAAGAACTCCATTGTGTGTTATTGTGGATTTAGAAAAAGCATATGACAGGTTGCCGAGGGAGGAGGTGTGGTATTGCATGAGGAAATCTGGAGTGGTAGAAAAGTATGTTAGACTGATACAGGACATGTATGAGGACAGCAGGACAGTGGTGAGATGTGCTGTAGGAGTGACAGATAGCTTCAAGGTGGAGCATCAAGGATTGGCTCTGAGCCCCTTCTTGTTTGCTCTGGTGATGGACCGACTAACAGATGAGGTCAGGCAGGAATCCCCATGGACTATGATGTTTGCAGATGACATTGTGATATGTGGTGAGAACAGGGAACAGGTGGAAGAGAACTTGGAGAGGTGGAGGTATTCACTTGAAAGAAGAGGAATGAAAGTCAGCCGTAGTAAGACAGAGTACATGTGTGTGAATGAGAGGGAGGTGGAACAGTGAGGCTACAAGGAGCAGAGGTCACAAAGGTGCAGGACTTCAAGTAATTGGGGTCCACTATCCAGGAAAATGGGGAATGTGGTAAAAAGGTGAAGAAAACACAACGGAAACATTTATAACCCTTAACTGGAAATTCACCAACAAAGGCCAAAGTACCTTAGTTTTACAATTGTCAACGTTTCTCCTTCAGGTCCATTACGTTGCTCTTCTGGAGCTTTTGCTTATATTTTTGGCTCCTTTAAAACTTTACTGTAATTCCCAAACTAATTAATTTTACCCTTTGGAGTGGCTGCATTTTTTGTCAGAAAAATACAAACAAGACAGTTTTTCTTGTGCGTGTGTGCGTGCGTCGTATCAAATCACTGGTAATCACAGCAGCGGCGAAAAGTGCCAATTTAAATTCAGCCATGTCTTTGTAATTTTAGAACCCGTTAGACCAATTCTTGTAGCGCTAACAATCATCATTTTGTCCACCATGAAAGCCTCTTTCAGGTTGTCAGGCAGGCCTGCGCTTTAAGCCCCATCTCGTTTGTCTCTTATCAGCCCTCATCAGCAGGCGGGAGAAAGAGGCTGGAGGAGAGTGGGGTTGTGGGCTGGGGGGGGCTGCTCATCCGAGAGCCCAAAGAATGTAGCATCCTTATCAAAAGCCTGGGTGCTGAGCCTCGGTTAAAAATAGAAACCAAAGGAGATTGGCATCGATTTCTGCAGGCGTTGACGGGCCCGATTGACAGCAGCACCAGGCTGTTGAGCCATCGAGGGAATCCGCCAGACTGCCTATGATGAGATGAGATGGGAAGATAACTTCTGACAAGCCCTCCACCCGCCACCCGTTTCTAATCACCCCGTCTCCACGTACACACAAACATGCACACATGGAGAGAAAAAGTAATTACCACATGCACACATACACATTTGCTGCCCCCTGAGCGAGTAATGGGTCTTTGGCTGGCTGAGCATCCACCTGTCTTGTGTCTTCTGCCAAGTCAAAGCTCATGTGCTCTCACACATACAAAATACCTCTGGAAGTCCCCCCACGACCAGCCGCCACATCCTCGAGGCTTATCTCACTCAATTGTCTTCCATCGATGAATACAGCCTAATATCCATGAGGCGTCCTGAATGGGGGGTGTCAGTGACCTTTGTTTTACTGCTGTAGCCGAACTGCGCTGCACGAAGTGACCATTGTCATTGTGCATCTCGACGTCGTCCATAGAAGCAATTCAGTCGGACAAATGGACTCGGAGGCCTTCCAGCGTCACATTAGAGATGATAAAAGTCAGGTTTTCAAATGACTCCGTTGAAGATTAAACCCTGATGGTTGTTCAGGAGGAAGTGGTGCCAGCAAATGGGGCATCCTAAACAAAAAGTACAAATATATCATATTTCATTGTTACTGATCTGCACGAACAGGCTCAAAATAACCAACAAGACGTTCTACTGTGATCTGTTGGAAAATTATTTAGATAAAGCCGCCGATAAGCTCTGAAAGCAGAAGTCGGAGTCTGACATGAGCTTTGAACTCGCTTCTTAATATAAAAATGTGTTTCCTGTTTCATATTTTAGCTCCTAACTAGTCCGAGAGCGTGTTGTTGTTAGCAGGCAGTTAGCAGTGTGTTCGCTCGCGTGTGTACCGCGTTTTCTTTTGAGGCGTGAGCTGCAGCCTCGGTAATAGCAGCTCGTCCCTGTTTCTAAATAAACCCCGTTTGGCTGGACTCCGTCTGCAGTGTTGGCGTCATTACATTGGTAATTACATTGGTAATCCTTCTACCCTGAGGCTGTTAGACTCATGAATAAATAAATAATAAGAATAATCACTGTGAAATATCACATCATGTTGATGCTGATCTGTTTTCTTGTTGCTGTGTTCATTTGTGACCATCTGCTCATACAGACTCATGTTCGTGCTGCTGTTTGTAATGACGTTTTTCTATTACTCTAGGGCTTAGTGTATTTCTAGTTGGATGTTTTTCTTAGTTCATATCTTAGATGTTATTACTGTTTTTCTCTTACATTTTGTTGTTGGATGTAACTGGGACCCTGTGTACATAATGTCATTTCATTACATGTACTACATGCGGTGCAAATGACAATAAAGACTCTCTGACTCTGACTCTAACAGTCAAACCTACAACTTGAGCACGACTTTCTCCACCCTTTCTTTTTGAGTCTAGTTCAACTACCAAGTCCAACTTATTAAACATAAATTAAAGTGTAGTTCCCTCTGTGTACAGTTCAGTATCCAGAATAACTTCGTCCTTTTTCTCTGAGTCCAACTCAAGAGGATTTTCCAAATACAGGCGGTCCCCGACTTACGAGCACATTGACATGCGAGGTTCCGGACTTACGAGCTGACTAACGAACAGTAAAGTTGTACAGAACATACAGACAATACAGCACTGGTATGTGTTTTTAGATGAAAGTGTGTTAGCTAACCGTTTGTAAACAAGTTTCTTAGCATGTTTATGAACTAGTATGTATGTTTGTGTTGAAAAACGAGTGTTCGTTGTAGCGCTAGCATAAATTTTCCGACTTACGACCGAAAATCTGGACTTACGAGCGACACGTGTTTCGTGTTCCGGCATACGAATTTTCGTCTTACGAGATAGTCGTAGTAACGGAACTCGCTCGTAAGTCAGGGACCACCTGTACAGGTACTGTACTTCAGTTGGTTCCATTTAACTTGAACAACCGTATTGTTTTCTCCTTCTTCTTCTTCTTCTTCTTCTCCTTCTTTTCCCTCTTCAGGGGTCGCCACAGTGAGTCATCCATTCCTCCTCCATTACTCTGTCCTCACTCCATCCACCTCCATGTCCTCTCTAACTAAATCCGTACATCTCCTCTTTGTCTTTTTCCTGCAACGGCATTTCTAACATCCTTCTACCAATATAAACACTGTCCCTCCTCTGGATATGTCCAAACCATCTCAGTCTGGCCTCCCTAACTTTATCTCCCAGTTGTTCAACATGTGCTGTACCTCTGATGATCTCAGTCCTAGTCTTATCCATCCTTGTCACTCCTAAGAAGAACCTCAACATCTTTATTGTTGCCACTTCCAGTTCTGTCTCTCGTGTTTTTGTCAATGCCTCAGTCTCAAACAACCAAAAATGAGGAAAATATCACCTCCTGACTCCAGAGTGAGGGACTTGAATCTTACCTTGGCTGTTCATAAGGATCCCGCTCACTTTGCCTCCCTGCATCTTCAACTAAAATACAGTTGCCTTGACTTTTTTATTTTATTTATTTATTTATTTATTTAACCATTCCTTTGAGGTATGCTTGGCATTAAAGGTTAGAAGTATCTGAACAAATTGCCAAATATGCAAACTATCTTGTAAGAACTTAAAGGTTCAGTCTGCAGTTTCTGTAGAACATCAGCACTTAGAAAAAATTTCAACAAGCAAAGCATTCTGATCCCTCCCCCTCAGAGCCATATATGGCTCTGCCCCCTTGTGGTCTGTTAAAATTCAAATTCAAGCTCTGTTTTTATTGGCTGATTCAAATTCAAGCTCGGTTTTTATTGGCTGGTTACAAACTTTGTTTTTATTGGCTGGAAAATGGCGGGTCACTTTTTCTTTTTAGAAATGCTTATTTACCACCTGGAGAAGCAAGGGGACAATATTTTTTTTTAGTTTTTTTCAGAGATTACCTCTCTAACATCAATCTAGTGACAGAGTGAAGAAATATGTTAAAAATATATTGTTAGAAAAGTTACATATAGTAGCTTTAAGTTGGAGTTTTCGTGTGTGTAAGCTAAACAGAAGAATACCAACACTTGTTTTTATTTCATTTGGAGCATTTAATGAAGTGTATTTAAAATCACCTGCCCTCAAAACTGTTGGGGTTTGTTTTATCCACCTTCTGGTGAGAACACCTGACACCTGCATTCCACAAGTTTGATTAATGCCAGTTATAAAATAACATTTACTTATCAAAACGACAATGTGCACACTTACAAAAGGACTTCCTGACAGTTTGAATATACCTGCTTTCAATGTTTATTAAAAAAAATATACAGTAT
>JBBPBX010001627.1:86672-100074 GCA_038048925.1 Garcialebias charrua | reverse complement strand
TACGTGTACGTGCGTGTACATACCGGTACGTGTACGTGGTACATCGTACGTGTACGTACGTGTACATGCATGTACGTGTACATACGTGTACATGCATGTACGTGTACATACGTGTACATGCATGTACGTGTACATACGTGTACATGCATGTACGTGTACATACGTGTACATGCATGTACGTGTACATACGTGTACATGCATGTACGTGTACATACGTGTACATGCATGTACGTGTACATACGTGTACATGCATGTACGTGTACATACGTGTACATGCATGTACGTGTACATACGTGTACATGCATGTACGTGTACATACGTGTACATGCATGTACGTGTACATACGTGTACATGCATGTACGTGTACATACGTGTACATGCATGTACGTGTACATACGTGTACATGCATGTACGTGTACATACGTGTACATGCATGTACGTGTACATACGTGTACATGCATGTACGTGTACATACGTGTACATGCATGTACGTGTACATACGTGTACATGCATGTACGTGTACATACGTGTACATGCATGTACGTGTACATACGTGTACATGCATGTACGTGTACATACGTGTACATGCATGTACGTGTACATACGTGTACATGCATGTACGTGTACATACGTGTACATGCATGTACGTGTACATACGTGTACATGCATGTACGTGTACATACGTGTACATGCATGTACGTGTACATACGTGTACATGCATGTACGTGTACATACGTGTACATGCATGTACGTGTACATACGTGTACATACCGGTACGTGTACATACGTGTACATACATGTACGTGTATGTACATGTACATACATGTACATACATGTACGTGTATGTACATGTACATACATGTACGTGTATGTACATGTACATACATGTACGTGTATGTACATGTACATACATGTACATACATGTACGTGTATGTACATGTACATACATGTACATACATGTACATACATGTACGTGTACATACATGTACATACATGTACATACATGTACGTGTACATACCAGTACGTGTACATACATGTACGTGTACATACCAGTACGTGTACATACCAGTACGTGTACATACTAGTACGTGTACATACATGTACATACCGGTACGTGTACATACATGTACATACCGGTACATGTACATACATGTACGTGTATGTACATGTACATACATGTACGTGTACATACATGTACGTGTACATACATGTACGTGTACATACAGGTACATACTACATGCATGTACATACAGATACATACTACATGCATGTACATACAGATACATACTACATGCATGTACATACAGGTACATACTACATGCATGCATGTACATACCAGTACATACATGCATGTATATACATACCAGTACATACATACATGTACATACCAGTACATACATACATGTACATACCAGTACATACATACATACATACAACGTAATTACTACACACATACATACATACACACATACATACATACTACATGCATACATACACACATACATACCACATACATACATACATACATACATACCTACAACATACTCCATAAATACTACACACATAATACATACATACTACATACATATAAATACATATATACATACAAATACATATACATATAAATACATATATATATATATATACAAATATGCATATACATACATTTACATACGTATGTATGTATGTAGTATGTATGTAGATGGCCTCGTTCATAGGAACGATGGTTTTAGAGAGGAGTAAAGGAGGCCATCTTTGTGAAAAGAAACCGTCCATCATTAAAAAGGGGTTGAGCCTCCTGGTTCAACTGTCCCCCTCCTACAATGCTGTTATTGCTAAGGGTACTAACGATCCATCGTTAGGCTGATGGTCCTCCTTGATCATGGGAGCAGCTGGTTTTGTTTGTCATCAGAAAACTGGTTGATCCACTGAGAGGGTGCTATTTATAAGACTAAGCTGAATACAGCAGCTCAGACTGAGGAAGTCTTTCAGACGAAAGACGAAACATTTCTACTTTTTTGTTTTGTTTTGTTTTTTGAATGTCCAGAGGACCAGACTTAGCTTTTTTAAATATGTATTTTACTTTACTGAAACTTCAAAATAATTATAATGGTCGTCTTTTCTTTTAACAGGTGTTTTTTTCGGATAAATCCAGAAAAGGGAACCAAAGTGGAGAACAAACACTCAAAGCGTCGTCTCAACCTGAACCCCCGAGTCCTCACCCTGATACAGGAACTCACCGATCACGAGTGGTGTGACACCTAAATAAGGACTCTCTTTGTGGACTCTAACTTGTTCAATGAAGAGGTACTGCAAGTTTTTGCTTTTTGGACTATTAGCAGGAAAAAAATATTTGACGTTTCTGCTCTGTGGACTGTTCATTGAAGAAGCACTGCAAGTTTTTGTTTTGTGGACTTTTAGCAGGAAAAAAATATTTGAAGTTTCTGCTCTGTGGACTGTTCATTGAAGAAGCACTGCAAGTTTTTGTTTTGTGGACTTTTAGCAGGAAAAAAATATTTGAAGTTTCTGCTCTGTGGACTGTTCATTGAAAAACCGCAAGTTTTTGGACTGTTCTGTTGGAGAAAAGGTACCGGTACTACAAGTTGTTGCTTTGTGGACGGTTGACGTATTGCACATTTTTGCCTAAACTTCCACATTTCCACATTTTTTGTTTAAAGTACTGTATTAAGACAACTGCTAAAAATGTAAACATTTACATTTAATTTATTTTAAGCTTTTTGCCTGGCATTTGGTACATTTTGTTAATTGAAAACTGTCTTGACTAAAAGAGGCTAATCTTCAGTTTTTGATTGTGGATTAAGTCAGAGTTGCTGAATTGTTTAAAAATGGTGACAATAAATTTTTCGAAAGTGATATGTACCTCTCATTCCATGATGTTACATTTTGCATGTTTTGTAATGACAGTAGTAGTACTGGTAGTCAGTTAGCGGGTTTAAAAAGTAACTTACCATTTAATTTGATTATTATTAGCGATGAACAAAATACACAAAATATCCTTTATTTTACATACAAAATTTTACTGTGGTTTTACCAGTTTAAATTAGTTTTTTGTTTGATATTTCCCAGTTAATTTAGCCAGTTGTTGATGTACTAAAAACATTTATTAGAGGTAAGAAATGCAGGAAAGGGTCTTCTTATGTAGAACAAAACTGTAAAATTAACATTTA
Organism: Garcialebias charrua; assembly: GCA_038048925.1. NCBI lineage: Eukaryota > Metazoa > Chordata > Actinopteri > Cyprinodontiformes > Rivulidae > Garcialebias > Garcialebias charrua. The sequence continues at coordinate 96,885 of JBBPBX010001627.1, read as the reverse complement.
AAAATGATTTGGTAGTAAGTTGTAGGTATTTAGTAATTCTAAGTGGGGTTAAATTTACATCAGTCCACACAAATTAAAAAAAATAAGTTAACACTAAGCATGGCTAATGAGTTATCTGAACTTATTTTTTTTGTATTAGTTGTACTACTTGATTTAGTACTGCAAACTTAAAAAAGATTAGCTTTTCTTACTCACTAATCTTAAGACTACTTTGCTTAATTTTTTTGAGGCAACGACTTTGCGTACTTTTTTTAAGTAAGGTGAACTAATTAGATCTTACAGTGTATTGTATTTACCCAAGAATTGGTCAAGTCTGTACACGAATAATTTTTCTAAAATCTTTGAAAATTGAGGCAACAAGGATATAGGTCTATAATTATTGAATATACATTTATCACCATTTTTGAATAGAGGAACTACTTTAGCTATCTTCATTCTGTTAGGAAACACTCCAGTTGAAAATGACAAATTGCATATATATGTAAAGGGTTCGATAACATGACTCATTATTTCCTTCACCACCATCATATCCATTTCTTCACAGTCTTTGGATTTTTTGTCAGTACATTTTTTAACTACATTCATTATTTCATCCTTATCAGTTCCCATTAGAACCATACTGTTCACACAATTCTCAATCAAGTCATTTACATTTTTCCCCACTTTCGGTATTGAAGCAGAGAGGTTTGGTCCAACATTTACAAAGTAATTGTTAAATCCATTCACAATTTCCTGTCGATCGTAGATTTCCTTATTATTCACAACATAGTGTTGAGAAAGATCCACACTAACCTTATTATGTTTTTTAAGAACATTATTCATTATTCTCCACATTGCCCTCATATCACCACCACATTTATGTAGTAATTCACTATAATATTCTTTTTTATGTTTTCTTATAATACCTGTTAATTTATTTTTGTACACTTTATATTTGTTTTCAGCATCAATTGATCTTGTCTTCAAAAAACACGAGTATGGATATCTAAAAAAGCTAAGTCTGGTCCTCTGGACATTCAAAAAAAACAAAACAAAACAAAGCAAAAAAAAACTGTAGAAACGTTTCGTCTTTCGTCCGAAAGACTTCCTCAGTCTGAGGTGCTGGGGTATGGATAGTTCTTTTTTTTTTTTTTTACATGCATTTCTCAGTCTGTTAGTCATCCATGGTTGCTCAATGGTATTTATCTTAACATTACTTATTTTCACACAGTTTTTTATACAAAGCTTCCAGAACATTCATAAATTTTTCGTAAGACAGATTCACATCATCTACATATACATCATCCCAATTTTGTTTATCTAAGTCATCTTTGAATTTGTCTAAGTTTTTTTTAGATGCGTTTATGATTTTTTTCTGTTTTATAATTTTCTTTATGGGAATTTCATCATTTTTGTAAATTGTGAAAATTGGTAAATGATTACTCAAATCATTCATCAAGATACCATTTGTCATTTCACCATCCATAATATTATTGAAAATGTTATCAATTATTGTAGCACTGTGTGATGTGATTCTTGTTGGCTTAGTAATCAAAGGAAAAAAACTCAAACTGCACATTGAATCCATGAAAGTACTGACGTCATTTGAGTCAGCCCCTGTCCCCAGGTCAATGTTGAAATCTCCGCACAAAAAACTTTTTTTTACAGCTTTTAACCAAAATTTCCAACATTTTATCAGTGAAAATTTCTATTCTTGAACCAGGTGTTCTATATACACAACTTATTGTTATATTCTTGTTTTTCATATTAATTATTTCTATAGTTATCATTTCCATTACATTATCTATAGCCATAGACATTTCATTACGTATTTAATCTACATGTAATTTTATTTTTTACAAACAGAGCTACTCCTCCACCTTTTTTATTTTTTCTATTCGTGTGATACAATTTGTACCCTTCAATATACGCAGTGTGTGAATTGCCATCATTTAACCATGTTTCTGACATTGCTACTATTGAAAAGGATTTATTAAATGTGTTTAGATAGTCTTGTATTGAAGATAAATTTGCATTGATACTTCTGCAGTTTATATGAATTGCAGAGAGTGCTCCATTTTCTGTATTAATTTCATTAAGCTGTTCTACTGTAAAATATTCAGTACCTTTAATAACTGGAAAAAAAATTGAATCAATAATATCCTCAACATTATATATTTTGGGTTCAGATTCTTCGTTTGTCATCATTCCCTTGCAATTGCGTCATCATTCCCTTGCAATTCCCTTCTGCTTGGCGTCAGTCAAGCCACCATTGCACGATTACAACTGGTTCAGAACGCAGCTGCCCGATTTTTAACCAGCACACGCAAAAGAGAGCACATTACACCAGTCTTGGCCTCCCTTCACTGGCTACCGGTTCATCTTCGAATCCAATTCAAAATTCTCATGTATGTCTACAAATCGCTGAACAGTCTCGCCCCCGCCTATCTCTCGGATCTGATACACCCATATGTCCCTCCACGTGCTTTGAGGTCAGAGGATCAGGTACTCTTAATAGTTCCAGAAACTCGCCTTAAGCGCAGGGGTGACAGGGCGTTCTCTGTAGCAGGCCCAAGACTCTGGAACGAGTTACCGCTGCTCATCAAACAGGCCCCCTCCCTCTCGGTTTTCAAATCCCGGTTAAAAACTCACTACTACTCCATCGCTTTCAATGCCAGCTGATTTGTATTGGATCATTTTATTTATGATCTGCAATGTTTTTATGTTTTTCGTGTTGTACCTCATTGTCTGTGTTGCCTGTTGCGTGTTTGTTTGTCCAGCACTTTGTGTGGACTTGTTCCTGTTTAAAGTGCTTTATAAATAAAATGGTATGGTATGGTATGGTATCATAAAATGATGCACAAACTCCTCAGAATATTATTTAATTAATCTAATGTAGTAAGATATTTCCTAATACGATTTTCGTTAATGTACATACTCATCTAAATTTATCCAGATCCTTCAGCTCGTTAACCATTTTGGCCTGCGACCCATCTTTAGTCTTGATCCAAATCTTCCCGTTTCGTGTCCATGTGGAAGCAATTTTTTTTAACAGCCTTGAGCTAAATATCCATTTCTCTTTGTTAAGTGTTCATTTATATAAATTTTTGTTCCTTTCAGTTTTTTTGCCTGCATAATTACACCATTTCTTGCTTTCCTGCTGACAAAGCGAACAACAATTACTGGTTTGTTTTTATCTGTTTTGTTAGGAATGGTGTGACACAGTGAAATGTCCTCATGAGTGACATCAATCTTTTTTTCTTGAAGAAAGGAAACCACTAGCCTGGCCCTCGCCTTCCTGCACAGCTCCGCTCAATTCTCATTTCCCTTCACTGCACAGTCTGGGACTTCTCTCATTAACAACCATTTCTCCGGTAGATTTTTGTTCGGACCAATCAGAGAACAGAAGGGACGGAGTTTTGGACCCTAACCCACGCCCCCACCTGTCCCAGCGCGCAGAGCCCTATAAAAGGGCTCTGCCAGCGCGCAGTCAGCGAGCACCGGCATGTTCTCATTCAAAGCGATGCAAAGCGATGCAGAACTGTTTTATATGTGACACAAATTTATTAATTTCCCCTTCTTAATCCCTTATCTGGAGTTTTCTTTTGTTTTTTGGGCCAAAAGTCAAGTGATCGCTCGCGCCCTCCTCCTTCTCTCCCTCCGCTGAAATGAACAAGGAAATGGCTGTCACGAGAATTAAACTCGGGTTTTACGTTGCTGACCGAGTCCCATCAGATGTTCTGGTCTTCTGGTGAGCTGGACCAGCGATCCATGGTTTTATTGTATTTTATTAAAACGTTTTATTAACATATAAACACAGAATTTCCAGCGCGGCAGCCGGCAGCAAGAGAAAACAGGAGGCGGAGCAGTTGTCAAGTTCACCAGAGCACGGGGAGCAGCCATACATGGCTCTGAGGGGAGGGAGCAGAATGCTTTTCCTGTTCAAAATATCCAATGGTTTTGTTCCTCAGCAGAGGCCACGCCTCCAGCAAGAATCGTTTTAAAATGGAGAAAGTCCAGACCCTAGTATGAAGCGAAGTGAAGGACAAGGGTCTGGTTTTAACCAGGCTAGGAAACCACCTGCTTTTCCAAAGAACACATGTCTGAAGGAGATGCATCCTCAGTTGCTTCCTTATTTTCAGTAACTTTTGAATATAATTTTTTAACTTCAAGTCCAGTTATTATCAAGTTGTCAATTTTTTATATTTGTTCAAAATCATCAATTTTCCGTTCTAAATCAGAGATCTGTTTCTCTTTTTGACACAATTGTAATTTAAGTTGTTTCACTTCATCAAATAATCCCATCAAGAGTTTCAGTTGTGATGTTACTGTTGTTAATGTAACATCACAGCAGTAAACCACAGTACCTTCAGCAAAACAGTGAAATTGATAGAAGGTAAATGTAGATACAGATGACAGAATATCATCAGGCCTTAGCAGTACAGGCAGACAATTTATGACAGTTTCAGGCTTTGGCTTGACGTGCAGGTTAAAAAATAGGGCAAATAAGAAACAACAATTCAGAGCTCACTTGTAGACACCAACACATTGGACAGGGCTTGTAGTATTTGATGTTCTCAGTGGCCGGGGCCAAAGTAATTGTGGCAAATTAACATGTAGATGCATTAAGGATCAAACTGCAATCAAACATGCATTTTCATTCTGTTCAGATGCTTCATTTATTTGTTACAACCGTTTTGTGGTAAAACTAAAAGTCAAAATTTGAGTTCTAGTCAACAAGAAAACACAAGCTTTAGAATAATTTGAATCCTTCACGCCTTCATTGCACATTGAGCAAGTTTGAAACAGATATTCCCAATTCTCTAGGAGTTCAAATACAAAGTGTAAAACACCAAAATGATATATTTGATCCAAAATGTATAATCTCCGGTTGGGTCTAGGTCTCTGTTTTTGTATGAGACATTTTTTGTGGAGTTCTCTGGCAAGGCCGTTAGACCTCTAACTGAAATCAGGCTTTTGTGAGCCATTTTGCTACATTTATTTTTGTAGAATTTTATGAGATGGATATTTTTACTTACTTTTAGGGTTCCTAAAATGTAACTACTTCTTATGTTGAAGTCCTCCAAAAGGCAAACCATTTTGCACAAAGAACACTATGATCTCCTTTCACAGGGCCTGTATGCAAAAAATTGTTATACGGGGTCTGCAATGACATATTCCCTGTTATCTACCACATGGAAACTACTCCAGTTCATTAAAGTTGACAAACTGATCCGAACATATTCAGATACCAGTAAGTAAAAATAATTGTATGAAATTGTTGCAAACAGAAATCTAGTGTGAATCAACATCTTCCTGCTTTTTAACGTTTTTCAGAGCAATCAGTGAAATTACAACAACCTAATGCAGATATGGGCGAACAGAGAAAAGATTGATGCTTTATGCTGAGTCAGTGTTGCTGCAGTTGCATTTAGATAATTGGCTTGGCTCAGCACTACGCAGTCTGCTCAACACCATTAAAGATTAGCCTGAGAAGGCTGTTTCACTGACTGCCGGATGGAAAGATGGGTGCCCAGAATTTTTCAGCATGCGAGCTACTTTGAAAATGACCAAGTCAAAGTGATCTATAAGGCCGCATTTACACAAGCACAACCTCTGGTTGTGTGTGGCAGGGTGTGGAAACAATAATCTCATCCTGAATGTGAACGAAACAAAGGAGATTATTGTAGATTTCAGGAGAAACAGGAAAAGGTCCAACCCTATTTCCATCATTGGATAAGAAGTGGAGGTGGTGGAGAAGTATAAATACCTTGGGGTTCACCTGGACAACAAACTGGACTGGAAATGCAACGGTGAAGTTGTCTACAAGAAGGGACAGAACAGATTGAACTTATTGAGGAGGCTGAAGTCCTTCAATGTTTGCGGCAAGATGCCGCATGTCTTCTATAAGTCTGTTGTTGAGAGTGCTGTCTCTTCTGCCATCATCTGCTGGGGGAGCAGCACCAGAGCAAGTGACTTCAAAAAGATTAACAAGCTCATAAAGAAGGCTGCCTCAGTTCTGGAGACTCCTCTAGAACTTTTGGAGATGATTGTACAAAGAAGGATTCTTCATAAAATAAAGAACATTAGAGACAACTCTCAGCATCCTCTTCATCAGACTGTCATACAACAACAGAGTGTCTTCAGTCAGAGACGTCTTCAGATCTGCTGTAAGACAGACTGCTACAAGACATACTTCCTGGCCACAGCAATCAGCATCTAGAACAATTCTTTAATAAAACCAGGATGATGAGTTACAACTGTAGTGTCCATCCTTCCTCAGAGACACGATGTCTACCTTTCATTCAACCTTTATTTAGTCAGGCTAATCTCATTGAGCCTCGAGGACTCATTTACAAGAGAGACCTTCTACAAACTAAAGAATGATGAACAACAGCAACAGTAAAATTTCCTTAAACAATCAACAATAGACAAACATGAGAGAGAAATACAGATTTTTTTTAAAAACTAATTTAAACAAAGATATCAAAAGCATTATGGGAAATCAACACAGTCAACCCATTTTTTAGTTTAGTTTTTGATTGTGGCACTATGAGTTGTAATTCTTGTTGGTTTTGATCAACGGATACAGATTTAAACTATGCATTGAACACTAAAATACCGCTAAGCATTATGGGAAATCCCATTTTTTAGTTTCGTTTTCGATTGTGGCACTATGAGTTGTAATTCTTGTTGGTTTTGATCAACGGATACTGTTTATAAATTCAATGCATAGTTTAAATCTGTAAATTCAATGCATGCATAGTTTAAATCTGTATCCGTTGATCAAAACCAACAAAAATTACAAGTCATAGTGCCACAATCAAAAACGAAACTAAAAAACGGGATTTCCCATAATGCTGAGTGGTATTTTAGTGTTCCGGGCTGCACCATGAGTCAGAAGGACGTCTGTGATATAAACCTGCCTCTTGTGTGCTATTAAAGATTGGGTAATATTTGTGTTGTGAGGCTCAGAGTGTCTTCTTTGGGTTTAACTCACACAATCTTAAGACAGAAGTCACAGAGTATGGTGTAATACACATGCTCTCCATTCAAGAAATTCATTATTACAGCCTCATATACCTGAATGGTATCGGATCGGGAAAGTGTCGGTATCGGTCGAGGCCCAGATTTGAGTATTGGATTGGATCGGTAGTAAGAAATGTAGATCGGTGCATCCCTAATATAAATACCTGGGAACTGATAAGTTGACCTTTGACCTCCATGTGAATTCACTTTGTAAAAAGGCCCACCAGAGAATGTATTTTTATTGGAAGCTTTGTGGTTTTAATGTTGATTCAACTTTTATGAGAAGGTTTTATTCATGTTTTATTGAGTCTATTTTAACCTTTTCCTTCATCTGTTGGTTTGGACTTTTGACCTGCAAGAACAAAAGCAAACTCTCTGGGATTGTCAAGATGTGCAGCAAAACTGCTGGCATAGACCTAAAGAACCTTGCAGACCTACACAAGGTGAGGTCAGTGAACAAGGCCAGGCAGATTCTGGCAAACCCTGATCACCCACTCCATGACGAGTTCAGGCTGCTTCCATCTGGACGCAGGTTTCTACAACCCAGATGTAGAACAAACAGATTTAAAAACTCATTTATCCCAGTAGCAATCAGGTTTCTTAATGCACAATAATTTTAACACTGTTACTTTAATGTCTTATTGTCTTGTGTTTATGTGTATGTGTATGTAAGTGCATATGTATGAATTTGTACACACCTATTGACTGCCAGCAGCCTGGTTACAGACATTTTTCGGCCTTAGATACTGTAATGTACTTTCATGTACATTTGTGACCATAAAAGAGGATGCAGGTAGTCTCGTGTTTTATTACGGTAAGTAACCTGTGTTGTTTCCCGCTCGGGAAACTCCCGTACAATGGTACCCAGAATCCTTTGCGCACACACTCTTAGCGTGACAGTACGTCTGTATTTACCATACATTACATCTCCCCTCCTTAAAAGAGGATACATATGTAACTAATGCCCCTTTTCCACCGCTCGGCGTGGGTCGGATCAGATCGGATCGGATTGGCTCAATTCGGATCGGCTCACATGTAGTTCTGTTTCCACAGCTTTTTCTCACCCCTTCTGTGGGCGGGGTCCAGAATCCTACTTGTCTTACCACATGGTGGCAATAGTGTTCCCTCAAGGTATTTACTATCCGCCACTAAACGTTAGAAGAAGAACACCCTGCAGGACCTCGTCTCACCACCTGGTGGCGGTTATGTCCCTTGAGCTATTTACTTGCTATAATGGAGTTCCCTCTGAGAGTTTACTTTTAAACCAAAGTCATAATCTTACTTTATTGCCTTTTCAGCATGTTTTAAACCCATGCGTTTTCCATTTTATGTTTCTTTATAATAAAGATGTTTAAAAATATCCTCACTTGTATTATTTTCAGATATCCACAAGGTTCTTGTTAAAATTGCTAAACACACCACACTCTCCTGTAATCAGTGAAACTATTTTTCCAGTAAGCTACAGATTAGGAATTAATTAGGTTTTAATTGGCCATGTAATATTAAAGGTTAGTATTTCATTAAATTTAAACGGTAATATTTTGTTAGGGATAATTCAAAGTCAAATGCAAATGGAAATTTTGGTTTAGACGGTCCCTTGAACATAAAAAGCTTGTTTCTTTAAACATAAAAACAAAGTATTAATAATTAAATGTTTGTTGATCAGGAAACTCCTTATGGGCATCCAAGAACAGCTTCATTGGGTTGATGTTGACCTCTGTGCATCCCGGGAAACGCTGTTGCACCCACAACCAGACATCAGGATAAGCGGAAGATGGATGGATGGATGGATGGATGGATGGATGGATGGAGGGCTGTTCAAATCTAATAATCTTTTTCTTATGATTCTTTAAAGGTCAAATGCAAATGGAAAAATTTCTTAACTTCCAGTATGGTTTTAAACAAACACTATAATGTACACACTTAACATTGTAAAACATGTTTAGGAAATTAGTGTTCAATGACACCATCCATCCATCCATCCATCCATCCATTTTCGTCCGCTTATCCGGGGTCGGGTCGCGGGGGTAGCAGCCTAAGTAGGGAGGCCCAGACTTCCCTCTCCCCAGCCACTTGGAGCAAACATAGTCCCTCCAGCGTATCCTGGGTCTTCCTCTGGGTCTCCTCCCGGTGGGACATTTTTTTAAAACAAATTTAAACAAAGATATCAAAAGCATTATGGGAAATCAACACAGTCTACGCCCCATTTTTTAGTTTTGTTTTTAGTTTTGTTCAATGACACCACTTAAGAAAAAAAATGTTTAATAGGAAAAGTAAGAAGTGAAAAATGTACAAAAATAAAAATACCGCATCCAACTAATGATTTATTTTCCCGTTGTCTCACGGCTTCATCCAGAAGAAGACACAGGTTGTTCAATTCTGGTGACTCTTTTCTCCTGACTGTAAAAGAAGAAAAACGTGGTTAATTCAATCTAGATACTGTTTTTAAAATAACTGCATAAAACAAAGAACATTGCTGCTACAGTTTGTTTTTCTGTAGAGCTTGGAGCTAGCTAAACCAGCTCAACTGTTTTATAAATAATGAAAATAATAAAATAACAATGGATACCGATGGACAATGGCTAGCTCATAAACCACACCGCAGATTTTTTTTCAAACTAACAGAATGTAATCACAAGATGTTCATTTACAAACTGTAAGCTGTTGGGGTTATTTTGAATAAAATTCGATTTTTTTATAGACATAAATGTGTCGAGGCTAGCTTTTTTTTCTCTCTCTCTTTTTTAGCAAATAGCAGCAAATACCTCATAAACCACACCGCAGTTTTTTTTTTTTTTTTCAAACTAACAGAATGTAATCACAAGATGTTCATTTACAAACTGTAAGCTGTTGGAGTTATTTGAAATAAAATTCGATTTTTTTATAATTATTTTCATAGCGCACGCAACAGTTTTGGAATCAGTCAAAGCAAAACAATTTAAATCCAGCAGATTTGAACATTACGTAAATTTATTAAGGAACGGTTAAGCTCAGGAACCCTTGTGCTATAAAGTCAGCTAAGAAATATATTTCTTTAAGCATTTATTTAGCTAAATTTTAATGAAATAAAGCCACCATTCATTCATTCATTCATTCAACCTTTATTTAGTCAGGTAAATCTTTTGAACCTCATGGGCTCATTTGCGAAAGCGACCTGCTAAAACTAAAGAACAATGAACAGCAGTGGTAGAATTTCCTTAAACAA